>JABGLY010000012.1:0-61324 GCA_013623525.1 Fusarium dimerum
TTATAAGATATCTTTTAAATTTAATTTATTTATTAATTTTTTAAGTTATAAGCTTAATTACTTAAGTATTTAACAAGTATTTATTTTGCCTTTTAAATACCCCTATAAGCCTATTAATAATCTATATACTTTATGGGTATTTATAGGTACCTGTGGGCTAGGTATTTTATATCTTAATGGTATTAGCTAAAGAGGCAAGAGAAATGGTAGTCTTGTACCGCGAGATATCTAACAAAAGATCCTTGGTCTCCGAGACGGAAAAGGACCACTTCAGTCGGCGTGCGAAACCCTGCCATATGGAGGCATTTTCAAAGTCATCAGCAGCCTTTTTAACCCTCCTTTTGACTTTTTCGAGTGTTCTTTGACATTGCATCAGAAGCTGGAGTCTCAATGCAGGTTCAAACTCTTGGCATTCACGCTCCATTTCAGAGGCGAGTGCGTGCAGAACGCGTAGTACCGTGCAAAGTTCATTGATCTCTTCCGAGAGACGCTGCGCATCTTCCTTCGCGCCTGCAGCATGCCTGCCAAACTTGAATAGGTACTTGAAAACAACATCTGCAAGGCTCACGAGGCCTGCAATGCTTGTTGCCATAGAGAGGGGGTCAGCCATGTTGTCGCGACGGTGATCTTGCGTGGGGTGCCGAATCAATATAATTCTGGGTACTTAAGAATGGATGATATGTTTCAAGCATAAGTTTGAGGGGGAGAAAAGAGAAAAGAAAAAAAGAAAGAGGGAGGGGGGAGGAAGAGAGGCTTATATGGCATGAAAGTGCAGTTTGGGAGCCTTGTTTTAAGCATAATTCAAAATGATTTGTTGTTCTACCCTCATATTGGTTGCATGTATGCATGTTTGTCAAACCAAACACGACAGAATCCTCCAAGCCACAACCTGCTTTGCTCAAATAGTATCAATGCAGGGAGGAGGAGGGTCACACTACACGATATTCGAGCAGAATGCTGTAACTTGGTGCGCAACTTGATCACCTACGAGGATGGATGGCCATAAGCTGGGGGAAATATCTCACTCTCGCTTCTCGAAGACAGTTACTGATCAAAATTCCTTGAATAGAATAGTCTTTCGGTGATTGAGATACGCTGCAGAGCGAATGACAACAGTGTCTGGCTCTCAGAGAATTAGTCACACGTTTTTCTCGTTGTGACAAAGGGGGGGTTTGATAAAGGCCATCTTCCCACAGTGACGAGTTTGCATCGTAGGCTGGTCACTCATATCTGGAAATTGTTGATATTCTGCTCAATGTTGCACGTGTACTCTGCGTTTACCGAATGAGTAGCAATATGCCCATGTTGCTTGGGGTACCCAGGACAGTGCATCTTGTCATGGTTGGAATCGATCGCGATTCGCAGCAGCGGCCTAGCCTGCCGCAATGACGAGATAGTTTTAATCGTACATGTATCACTATCGTTTAGATAATATCCACAGGTATATGACCTGAAAGAAATAGTGAATCAAAGTTGATTGTCTCGGGAGTAACATAACTGACACTAAACCATATATAAGAACACCAGTACATAAAGACTTACTACTCTACAAAGGCAGGCATCTTCACTATTTTGCTTCATTGTAGTTTTAAAAACACTTGTATCGCCATTTCAACACTACTAATTCTCATTAACATGTCTTCAACCAACCCCAATCCCAACCGCAGCGATTATGGTCAGGGAGAGGGTTCATGGCCCAAGGAATGGGGTAATCCAAATTGCAAGATTTGTGATGGTAAAGGATTCTATACCACATCGACTGAAAAATTGAAGGAGGTCGTCTGTGATCGGAAAGATGCCCATTGCATGATTGGTTGGCATACACCAGCCTGCCAAAGGATTCAAGATGGATCCATCACCGGGCCGTGTCTTTGTCCATGTCCTGACTGTTACGGGACTAAGAAATACATGAAGAAGATACAGTGTGACGATGTCGTGCAATGTCCTTGTGGAAAACCCCGTTGAGTGCAAGATGTCAGGCCCATCAGACTGGAGGGGAAAGGTCATGGTCTAGCAGGACAGCTTCCACGAAGCATGGGTCCAATGATTTGTTACTCAGGTCTCGTTTGAAGGGACAACAAGTGATAGACACTAATAGATTTAAAAGTTTAAAGCATTTTATGATTGAACATGTGCAGACAGTAAAAGGTTTGTGACATAAGGCTAATGTGAGAAGTACATACAATTGCCTTGTACACGATTTTGACACTAGATCACACCGGAACGTCACCCTTGATGTTTGCAATGATTTCTTTTCCGGTTTAAAGTTTACATCGATAAAAGAAGGTAGTATTTCATGTAGGCTGGACGAGGTGAAATTTTGCATGGCTCGAATGAGGCAGAAGTAAGCACAACAGATGACAAGGACTTTGACACCGGAAAGGGTCTTCAAGAACATCCTCAGTGACTTTGAAGTGTATGCAAAGCGATTGTGACCGAGATCCGGAATCAGCGAGACGTGATACCAGACTCGGTGTTTTACTTTGGCATTCAGGCTGGGACATTCAGGATTTGGATCATGGAGAAGCCTAAGGGCAGCCTGGCATTGAACATTTTACACAGCTCTAGTGTCTATGGCGTTAGTTTTGTTCAAACCTGGTCTTAGTCATAGAAGATCCTATATAATGTGGTGGTGTCAGTGATACCCATGCTTGTCTCCAATGAAATGGGATTAATGCCGTTGACATTGCCGAAGTCCTTCGCATGTCGGCAACCACTGCCAAACCTCAAGGCTTTGATGATACTTGTCAGCCGACCCAATGAACAATTTTCTTTATCTCTGTCAGTTCTACAACCGAGCGATAGCCGACGTCTTACGATCTGCCAAGGGCTAGGCATGCCACAGCTGCTACTGATCAGCATCTCCCTCGAGCATCCGTTCTATCTTCATCAAGTCTGGCGTCAGATTAACGTCTTATTCTGAGGCCATTATGCTTAAAAGAATGATCCTACAGCCGAAGCCGAACCACGATTAAAATCCCTTGATTGGTGCGCATAATCGTGAGGAACAACCACATGATGCCAAGCTACAGCTTGAATCCTTTCTCGAATATGCTTACTACGTCGTAAAATTCAGCTCAAATACTGTACGTTCCACGAGTCATGGACCCGGCGTACCTCGACGAATGAGATCAACCCATATGCAGTTACCTGGTCCATTCTTCTGCATGTCATGGTTAACCGCTCGCATAGAGACGCTCCATTCTTGGTTTTCGGTTTGTGACCTGATGATTTTCCGAAAACTTGCCAGATCCTACCGACACCCTTTTCCCCGGACTGTCCACTACGACCAGGCTTAATTATTCCGATGGGGATCACCCTGGTTTGAATGCGGAACCGCGATGTGACGTATGAGAAGGGCTTCGGCAGAGTGCACAATTAACAAGTAATAAATACCTGACTAAAGACTTTCATAGACAAGACTAACTGTCAAGATTATCTGTAACAACACCGTACATACATCATGCAGCAGTGGTTGAAACGAGGAAAACCAGTCCGTGTGGCCATCACGGTCTGCTGTCTCATCGCCTTTGTCCTGTTCGGATACGATCAGGGCGTGTTTGGTGGTATTCTTCAGAATGAGGACTGGTTGAATCAATTTGATCATCCTTCCGACTCCAAAACTGGTATCATCGTATCTTGCTACAACTTGGGCTGTTTGACTGGATGTATCAGTAAGTTTGATTCACTTACAATTCTGCTGGCTATCTACTCATTTCTCTAGTCAACTTCTTCACGGCAGAGAAACTTGGCCGTCGAAAGACAATCTGGATAGCCATGGCTCTCGTCATCATCGGTGCTGTCCTCCAAGCGTCGGCATACAACGTCCCACACCTTGTCATTGGCCGAGTCATCACCGGATTTGGCACTGGCATGAAGACGTCAACTGTGCCCATGTACGTCCACGACGAAGTCTCATTGTTCGTCATCTCACATTCTTTAGGTACCAGTCTGAACTCTGCGATGCCAAGTTCCGTGGAAGACTCATTGCCTCTGAATCACTTTTCGTTGGTGTCGGAATTGTCTTTGCCTACTGGTTCGACTACGGTCTCTCCTTCGCTGGCGGTGCCATGGCATGGCGTCTCCCACTCGCTTTCCAGATCGTGTTCGCACTTGTGGTCGTGGTCATTGTCTTTGCCCTACCCGACTCACCTCGTTGGCTTTTCACTCAAAACCGTCGTCATGATGCGATCGAGGTCATGTGTTATGTCTATGACAAAGACGAGACAGACCCATGGATTGTTCAACAGGTCAATGCTATCCAGCAAGCTATTGATCTCGAGTCGGAAACGCAAGCTTCATTGTTCGATTGTTTCAAGAACGACAACGTGAAAACGGGTAAGCGAGTATTCCTGGCTTGGTTCGCCCAATTCATGAACCAGGCTGGTGGTATCAACCTCGTGGTCTACTATGTACCCTCTGTACTCGTACAGAGCGTCGGCATGTCCTCTCAGATGGCGCAAGTGCTTGGAGGATGCATTCAGATCATGTTCATGGTGGGCGCTATTCTTCCCGCCTTCGCTCTGGATCGCATGGGTCGTCGCAAGACCATGATGTGGGGTAGTCTTGGTCTTGGATTCTGCATGATGATGGTGGCCGTTCTCCTCTCACAGGCGGATAACGAATCCAATGGTGATAAATGTGCCTCAGCTGCTGTGGCTTTCTTCTTCCTCTACCAGCTGTTCTTCGGCTTCTCCATGAACTCGGTCCCTTGGGTCTACGTTCCCGAAATTCTGCCCCTCAAAGCCCGAGCGCGGGGGACTGCCATCGGTATCAGTTCAAACTGGTTGTGGAACTTTGTCATTGTCATGATCACGCCCGTGATCATCAACCGACTTGTGTGGAAAGCATACTTGATCTTCATGATTACAAACTACGTGTTTGTGCCCATCATTTACTTCTTCTTTCCTGAGACCAGCAACTTTACCCTTGAAGACATGGATCTTTTCTTTGCCAGTGGCGAGAATCCTGTTTCTGTGGCCCGTCGTATGACCAAGGAAATGAAGGATGGAACGTATCGACCCGCGGGTGCTGGAATATCCGACAACGAAAAGCTCGCAGCTACTGACGTTGACCACAAGGCTTAATTGGAGAAGCATCACATCTCTGATGATTGTTGGAGCTGGTTGGGGAGAATGATTTGGGTGCGAAGCTACTTCAACATAACCTCTGTATGTGGCAATTGATTTCTAATACTCTTTTGGATTAGGCAAATTGTACTCCACGGCAAGGTCGCTCACTGCTCCGGCCTGATAACGTGAGGTAGTAGTACTTAGCTCTTGATAATGTCTGATGTGTTTGAGTGAACACATGCCATGTGGCAGTCAGTATTGTTTAAACCGATTGACCACTACCATCTGCATTCGAGACTACACGCATGTGATCGAAGCACAAGCCTTACCGCTTCTCATGGTTCCAAGAGACGGGGTCCACGACCACATCGGCTAGATCATCCAAGAACCATCTTAACGTTCAGCCGCCTGCCGTCGGTAAATCGAGAACTAAAGAGATAGACTTCGTTCTAATCACAGATCATTTTTAACTAGACCTCAGCTGCCTCCCCTTGCCACTAAATAGACAGTTGAACTCGTGTGTAGGACACCGGTTTTAAACTCTAGCGTGGCGGCTGAGCCAGACCCTTTCTCATCTGCCACGTTCCAAAGAGAGAATCGAGAAGCCGAAAGAAGGAGGACATCTCATTTGGGACTCCGACTCATGTCGATCTTGCCCCATTGAGAAGGCAATCTCGGAACTCCCCATGCATGTGAATATCAGAGACTCAGACACTCAGGGATAAAGATGTCTCCAGGCCAAGTTCATTGGCTCAGATCTGTCGTAGATCTCCGAATGTGGAAAGCCTTACCACGACCACGTGGGGACTTGGATTGTGGCATCTTCACATCTCCCATCTAGATTAGGAGACTTGGAGAAACATAGACGTGGCTTGACGATCTATCAAAACACTAAACAAGCAATTAAACAAGTGCGGGACTACCGAATTCCTGGTTCGGTATGTGGAGGACGGTGGACTAACACTTTCGGCTCCAGACGTGGTAGCCATGCATCCAGACCGTCGGCATGTGGCTTATCCTAGCCAAGGGTTGTCAACTAGGAATCAAGCCCTCCAGTCGAAGGGTTCTAGACATATCTGCCGGATCTTCTGCCATTCGATCTTGTATAAAAGCTTCATGATTGTCCATCATTTTGCAATCATTCTTCACCGACAACAGCAATCACTTGCAATCCAACCCATTGCTCCGATCGGGTTCTCACTTTGTCGACAATTGTGTTTCTCAACACAAGACGGCGCATCTTTTCCCGTTACCAACCCTGATTTCTCTATCATCATCTTGAATCCGCCAACATGCTCTTCAGAGATCACATCCTCGTTCTCCTAGCCACTCTTTCCCTATGCAGTCCTTCCGCAGCTGCACCTGGTTTCACGTCCCTTCAGCGTCGCGATGACTCTGATGGCACCGCTGAGACAGATGCCTCCAACACTACTGCTCCGGTTCTTGCCCCTGTCATTCCTCCAGCTGTCGACATAGAGGATCTCACCACCCTCGCTCTCGATACCTCCATTGCTTTGGCCTGGGCTGGCTCACCTTCTGAGTCAGATGCCGGAAGTTTGTTGAAGCGTAGCGATGGCATCTTCTCGCAGGCAAACTTCACTTTCAAATATCCCACAGTGCCCCTTGATTACTCTACCTATGTCTCGGATATTACCTGCAAGCCTGGTGTCCTCTCTGCCACCTTGACCGATGCTGCATACAAGTACGCAAAGAAACAATGGAAGGGAGTCAGCCCTATCATCTTTGTGACATCCGTGGACGGATGTGGAGAGGACAACGCAAATGAGTTTTTCATCGCCAAGTCTGTCGACTTTTCGGACAGCACCAAGACCTTCACAGCAAAGGGCGTCTCGGCTGGATATGAGGACGTGACGAAGCATTTCAACCTCAAGTGGGGTGCCGTAGACGCTTTGAATGTAAAGAGAGCCATTGACAAGAGAGAGGTAAGCGTGAAATTTGTCTTCCAGACTGGAAAATCTGTGCTAGTCTCAACTTTTTTTTCTTCTCACAGATGTTTGAGCCGCACTCACTTCACAAGCGCACAAGCCGAAAAGGCTCAGTAGACCTGAGTGAAGAGATCAAAGTCAGTGATCCTCTCAACTGGGGTGTCGACCCCAGAGCGCCATGGGATAACGCTGCGTTGATCGCCGAATACAGCCCAGCAGGAGGGGTGAAGGACGACTCCCGCGCAAAGGGTGAGGTTGCACCCGAATCCAAGACGAACAAGCTCAGCGGTTCCAGTGGTAGGGTCAAGCGGTCGGCTGAGTCCTCATTGGATGAGCGCAATGTCGGCTACGGTTTTGGTCTATACTGTGTTGACTGCAGCATTGCATTTTCATCAAAAATCGGTGGTGAAGTCGATATCAGCTGGTTGCCTTACCCCAAGGTGAACAAGGCCGAAACCACTTTCCAATCAAACATCGACGCCTCCATAAACCTCGGCATGGATGCTTATGTCAAGTACGAGAGGTCAGTTGAGAGAGAGTTGCCGAGACTCACCCCTCCTGGTTTCAGTATCGTCGGCTTCTTTGCTGCTGGGCCATTCATTAGCATATCACTTGGCGCTACGGCGGGTATCAAATCATCAGGCTCGTTGCTTGTGGGCACATCACTTAGTTGGAGAAATATTGACGCGAAGATCGACCTGTTTAAGCCCAGCAACAGTTATGCTAAGAATCTGGCTCCCAGCTTCTCCAGCCGGGCTGAGTCTCTCGGTCAGGTCAACATCGGAGCTTCGTTGGGTGCACCAATCAAGCTGGGTGTAGGCCTCCAGATCTTCAACGGAGCATGGAACGCCGATGCCACCCTCAAGAACACACCCTCACTCTCAATGGGGGGTGGTTTCGTCGCAAGTGGCGAGAAAGGGGGTGACACCAACATCAACGACGGCTGCTATGGTGTTGCCTGGGATGTCAAACTCGAAAACAAATTCGAGGCTGTTGTTGAGATGAAGCCATTCCAACCTGTTGTATGGCCTATCCTGGAGCATGGCAGTGAGCCCATTGCAGAAGGCTGCATTGCATACAAGAAACCACCAACATGCTCTCCCACAAAGGTCATCACCAACCCCAAGATCCCCAAGGGTCAGACTTGCAAGAAGAACACTATCCTTCTACGAGTCCTACCCAAGTTCCACGTCGGAAAGCCCAGCACTGTCAAGGATGCCGCCGCCTGTGCTGCCAAGTGCTTGAAAGAGTCCAAGTGTGTGAGCTTCTCGGTGAGCGCCAAGAAAAGTTGTCAGATGTACAATAAAGTGTACAAGAGTTTGAGTATGCAGTCTTTGCCAGACCTGCCTTTGCAGACTTTCTATGACAAGCAGTGCCATGCTTATCAGCAGTGTGCAAAGTAATGGCAAAGCTTGAAGGGTAGGGGTTAAATGGAATCTATAGAATTAGATATTATGAAAGCTGGTTTATGTCACAGTTTCAGTTCAGATTTACTTCATAAAATCAATACATACTTTTCTCAGAGTCCATAGTATATATGTGATATATCACGAAAGCATACGAGAGAGAGGACGTGTTATGCATCTCGATTCTTGAGGTTGTATTGCCAGCCTAATATTCAAATGTACTCTACAAGCTTATTTCCTTTACTTTGTATAGATTGCAACATCTCTTGCACCCATGTCTCCTCCCGAGTGAACTTGTCCGGTGTAAGAGAGAATATTGCTCGCACGACAACCAACGAGGGCACTAGTGCACTAGGGCCGATTCTGTGCAGCCTCTTGCCGCAGAAATACTGCGAAGACTGGCAAATGTTATAAGCACTTTGCTTTAACAGTTCTCCATGTTGTGATGCCGTAGACAGATGAGCTGGTGAGGGCAGAGATGTTGACTCTGACATTTCCTGCAACATCGACAATCTTGTATATGCTCCTCGAATCATTGAGTGTAGGAGGACTTTGACTGTCCAGTAGAGAGTCGCCGTCTCGGCGACATCAAAAGACTGAAAATTAAATGAAACTGGAAATAGTTTGCCGGATTCAGCTTCATCTGTCACACT
The DNA here is from genome assembly GCA_013623525.1 of Fusarium dimerum. NCBI lineage: Eukaryota > Fungi > Ascomycota > Sordariomycetes > Hypocreales > Nectriaceae > Fusarium > Fusarium dimerum. Next base: position 9,078 of record JABGLY010000012.1, read on the forward strand.
GGTCGTTTGAGAAAATTCTGGCCAGTACAACGGCCCACTGACTGTGTTTGAGAAGGCTCGCATCCAATGTGACAGTTCCTTTTCGGTTTCCAGACATTGATAGATGACACTGAGAACATCATTCAACGCCGCGTCTACCTCTGATTGAGTGTCTATATGGTCGATATCGCGAAGAAGTTGTGGTAGTCTAAGGAAGACGTCTAGAACATGATCCCTTGGGGTTTTAGTGGTAGATATCCATGGACTATCCATCCACTCCTTCGTGGCTAGGAATGTGGGCTGTCGCAACCGCAGTCCATTGTAAGCCTGCCATGGTTAGGGCTAGTTTTTACAGTTGAGTGATATGTTACTTACAGCATGAACTCTCATGACCTGAAAAACATCATGAGCCAGTCCATTAGTATGTGCAGCGGCGCCTCTAGCACGTAGCATGGTCATCCCACCGTGGAAGTGTCTGATATAGGCATCTACCGCTCTGCCTGGGCAGTCTGCATATTCATACATCCCCAAAGCCAAACAAGACGCAATAGTCTGTTCGTCATACCGAGTGCTTTCACTGTTGATGGCTCGTTGTAAGCTGTGCAAGGCTGCGGTATATAATGACAAGCTCTGACGAATCAAGATTTGGTCATCATTACGATGGCCTAAATCGCCTGTGCAGATGGCCAGCATGGCAAGTTCGGTGGTTGGAACCAGGTCGCCGAGGGTGGCTAGATTGAAGAGCCATCTATAATGCGGTGCTGGGGAAGAATGAGTTATGGCCTCGGATGGATATCTCTCGTTGAGGTATGTAGCCATGAGTTGATTTCGGACAACGTGTCGATTTGAAGGAGATGAAGGTACTCTATGCTGAGCATAATGGGCTTGAAGCAGTGTCTGCTGTGCTGGCACTGTCCTGCTCACTTGGTTTTTTCTCCAACGTGACTGGTGTATCGGAACTGGGTCAGGTGTGTTGATCAACCCCCTCTCATCCTGTAAGTCCAGATCTTGCTTCTTAGCATTGTAATCACTTAGGATTATAGGCAGGGTTTTCTTATAGCCTGCACATGTTCGTCCAGATTTGCTGCAATTCTTGCAACCTGGCTTCTCTCCACCACACTTGTACGCCGCTAAGTTAGCAACGAACCGGAACCGCGGATATGGAGTCCTACCCGAATCTTTCTCTGCTTACAGGTATGACAAGCTATGGAACGACCAGGTACACCGACCATCATGTCCAGTCTTCCCGCGTACGCTTTGGGTTCCAGACAGCCCCTGATGATGGGGAGGTCAGAACCTTTCAGTCACAGGAGTATTGTCGTCGATTGCCGCTCCACTCAGGGTAATCGGCACACGGGTCTCTCCACGGACCAATCAATCATATCCATCAACGAAGCAATCTTGACGCACTCCACATCGAGATTCAGCATCAGCTAGTCCGCTTTCGGCCTCATTCTGCGAGATCTTGGAGGCTTGTGCTTTGTAGGAGAGAAATGGCGACTACGCCCTCAAGCTAAGAGGGTCCGAAGTGAACTACAAACGAGGGAGCTGGGCTGAGCTGAGCTGTCTGCTTCGTAAATTTGGAAACCATGAGCTCAGTATAAATATGCCATCATCCCCAGGGAGGGTTTCAAAAACAAATGATTCTATCTTAACCAGATTACATATTCTACGCTCTTTTGAGTCATCTAACATGAGCCCTCATACCTCAGTCGCGATCGCTCAGATCGTGTTTTACGTCCCAATGATTCCCCTCGCCGCTCTGATTCTGATCGGGAATTGGAAAAAGGGCGGGCGTATGGCTTGGTATCCTCTTGTTACATTTTCCATCTGTAATTTGTCTTCCCTGGCCACCCTCACCCTTACTAATGCTCAATCAGTTCGACTTGTTGGTGAGATTTTGACTATTGTGAGGTCTTCCAAGCAAGATAACATTGGTCTCTTGATAGCCACCATCGTTCTTCTCAATATCGGTGTGGTCCCCCTGATGATCTCGCTGCTGGGGATTATCCGAATCATGTAAGTTGCAGAACTTCATCCATGCTTCTAGTCTGACTAAATAATGTTATCCAGTCTGAAAGCAAGTATAGATGAAAATAATCGTGGCTATATCATGCTCAGAGTTCATCGCTTCGTGTTCATCGTCGCCCTCTGTCTACTTGTCGTCAGCGGAGCATTGAGCGGCTCCGATTCAACAGCAATCTCCTCACGGGGACTCGCCCTAGCTGCCTACATCATCTTTGTCATCACTGCTGTGGTGGCCTTCATTGAATTGCTTCATCTCCGCAGCCAGCGCAATCGCATCACTCCTCAAGGGTTCTATGTAAGTCTATGTTGACGTGGTTAACTGAGCGAGCTAACTGTCCCGCAGTATGTGTCCTTCGGTCTATGGATCACGCCCCTGTTGGTCATACGATGCATTTACGGCCTGTTATACGAAATCAATCTTACCCATCCGACCTCTATCTGGAACCCTTTGTTTGGATCAGTGGCTGCCTTTACCGTCATGTGCTTGATCACTGAATATATCTCACTACTGATTTTCCTGTATCTTGGAAATCACCATATGCGGGCTGCTACGGTACTCAAATCATGAATCACAAACCCTGTTTCAAATGCCCGTGGCCCCTATTGGCTATGCCAAGGGCCATAGAGGTCGTCTGGGTTATGGTTGAACTACGTCAGTCAGTCAAGACGGAAGTAGATGTTCATGTCTTGGAATTCTATATCAGCTCACAAGAAATTCTCGTATGAAGCCCAAGGCTGAACACAGACAAGTCAACCTTGAGGATGATGCGGCTTTCGGTCCATGATGTAGAAACCTAGCAGCAGTATGGTTTCAACCTAACTCGCTCATAAATCTTTTCGTAGCAGATATACGACAAGGATTATTAGTACTACTTTTAATATGTTATAGAGCCAAAATCCCGTGGAAACTCGTGAGGTCAAATCAATCCTAACGTGATGGTCTCAAACGAAACAATTATGTAAAAAAGACAGGGTAAACAGCAACGCCATTAACTAGAAGCAATATTCCCAGATTTGTTGTTCAATCTCAAGTTCCTCATTAAAATCTCCGTACGGTTTGAAGACATCGTCCATCAATTTCAACCATCGACGATTGAGCTTCGTGATATAGTAGGCCTTGGTATAATCCCAATACTCCGGGTACCATCCTGAGTTCTCCCAATCGACTATCCCCGAGAGTCTTCCATCTTCGATCAGAACGTTACGCATGTTCAGATCTCCGTGCGTAAGAACAATCCGGTGCCCATCTCGATGGGTCACGCCAGGTAAAGCTCCAATCTGCAAAGTCTCATTGAATTCTGTTTCCGTTGCGAAAGGTCCGACAAAATCCCCGCGGGCTGCATCATACTCTAGACCTGCATTGATACGATGGTCAAAGCAAGCTCCACCAATGACATTTGTGATGGCAAAGTCGGGCGCAACGAGCTTTGGAACCGAGTGAAGCTCTCCGATACATTTCTGTAAGTCATGCGACAATATGGTCATTTCCTCGGTAGTCAGCGAGTCGATGCACATTCCTAGCCGAATGCCGGGAACTTGGCTCATGAGTAGACACGACCGAGTCGAGTCTGAGACAATGTCGATTGGATATGGTGCCGGAATGCTGGTGTGACATCTCACCGTTTCCAGTGCCCCGTAATCATTAAGCATACTGATATGGCGTTCAGGTTTGACAGTTTTCAGATACATACCAAACGGCAATCGTTGCACTTTGAAGCTGCAGGACGGCCCGTATATATGCGACCCAACAAACCCCAAACAGCGATACACCATTAGGCGAAATGAAGCTGGTGTTTGGCGCCATATCGATTTTAAAGCTGTTGTTACCCACTGGGGGAAGAGGCGTCTTCTAGATGTGGGTGTGTTTGTGACGGGTCGAGATGGTCTGTCGGCAATATCCTGTCCTACAAAGGTCCACCGAATTGGCTGTGTAAACTGCGACATGATTTTCAACGACGTAGTATCCGGAAAGGCCACTCCAATGTTTGAGAGGTCTTCAAAGCAGCCGTGCCGCACTGCTGGGACACTTTCTACGATGTGCGACAAGGTCGGACCCCCAATCATGACTATGGAGACGAGATACTGCGGTGAAGTGAGTAAGACTATACCTTAATGATAAGAGGGCCATGGGCTATGTATGGGAGAGCAATAGGCTGGCACTAACCTCGAATTCTTTGAGAAATAAGAACTCAAAGTAGCCCTGTGCTATGGCGGTGGCCGCAGACCTGCGTACAAGCCAATAATTGCTTTCGTTATCCGGACATGTTTCCTGAGTGAGACACCAATGCTTTACATGACGCCCGATGAACACACTCAGCATCTCATGCAAGCGCTGAGTTGTAAACCCGTTAGTTATGAATTCTGGCGCGTACAAGGTAGAAGAAAACAACAACTAACTGGGGCTAGTGGCCTGGACAGGGCGAGTACGGGAGTGACGATTAACGGATCAAAGATTGAGTTGCCAAGGCCAGTGATGCAACATTTATCGCCATCCCTTGCCCTGACTCTTTTGACCAGCTCTTTATTCGGCGGCTGTCGCATAGGGGCATGAGAGGTAACTGCTGCATGTTAGCAATAGGGCTAGTATGATTGGGACCGTAATCACTTGCATGTATGAACCAAGTCTTTCCAGTCGGATAATAGACCGGTCAAATCTAGAGAGCCAGATTCGTTGGAGCATCTTTCGAGTATGTATGCTGCTGTTTGCTCCTGGTCGATTGAGGCCTGCACAAAGCTCTGCAGTAATTCGTCACATGGGTATGATAAGCCAAGGGTATTGATTGCTGCGAGCACTTGCTCTAGTTTTCCTTCCGCTTTCACTTCTGACATTTTTTTTTTGTTGACTCTATATGCTTACTGCTTTCAAGACATGAGATGTGTCTTTCGAAATGGTGGAAATGTCAAGTCCGTTTCGGATGTTCAATCCGGAACAAGGACTGATATCAGATGGAATGGGCTAACAATTTGCCGACCTCGCTACGATGTTGATGTACCGTACTCTGATTGGGTTGCCAGAGAGAGGAAGCGCGCCGTTCCTAGTAGCTATTACAATAAACAATTGATGCCTGCTATACCATGAACCTACGAGATGTTCCAAAGTACGCGTCTACTTTATTCCTGTAACGAAAAAAGCATGAGATATGTGATAACAGTAATCTCTTAACCGCGCTTAAGTCATTGATTTAATGAGGTAAAGACATAGCTCATTGTACATACTATATAGCCGTGTAGTATCAGAAGACACAATTGTCAGAGGCAGTAACAAAATACTTCCGCTTTTGCGTAGTGGAACCGTGGGAAATTCTTCATTCTTGTTGTCATATTTGTCACAGGCCAGACTCCTGAGCCTTTCGAAGTTCAGGGGGGATTAGACAAGACTCGGTCGTGATAATGTGAACGATTTAGTAGGCTTGAAAATACCCAACGTTACATTATGACAGGGGGTTCATTGGTGAACCCTCATCCAAAAGCTCAGCGGGTATCATAGTTGGGATCATAGTCTATGCGATCAAGATATATTTACGATATCGACCTCTCTCTGGAGTTAAGATTTTGCGGGAGTTTGGCACTGTCACATGGTTTTGTTCTCGAATGCATGGAATAGGGTATGCCATGAAATACTCCGGTGATGGTCTTCTGATATGAAACCTGATTAGAGGATTTAGGGTGAACTAGGTTTCTTGGCAAGCATAGCCTATCATTAACATGTTGATGGGTTGGGTCATAAGATCTGGACAATGATGCAATGGCAGATGGGGATGGGTAGGTTATAGGTATCTTGCTGCTCGACCGGAGAACTAGTCAATCAACATACTATCTCAACATTATGTTAACAGTATTGTCTAAGATAGGAACAATATCATCTCAGCAATTTTCAACTCCTGCGTTACATCGTTCCGCAGTTTTCCCTCCGAGTTCCGGTAGTAAACCCGGTGGAATCTGCAACATGATGTTGTCGAATGAGTCCGGTGGCATGCATGGTTCGCATACATGGAAATAATCTATCCGACAATGCAAGTTCAGATTGTGATCTTTGCCCATGCCGTCGTCTATTATCACAGTGATCCTCCCCGTTAATTGCACCGTCATGATAATGTACCCCAGATTACCCCGGAAGATCGCCAATGAGCCGTTCCAAGGTCATTCGATAGTACAACCACACCAACTTGCCCTCGCGGTAGTATCAAGACGTAAAATAACAGAATAAAAGAATTTTAGACGTAATTCACAGAATATTCCACGGCCACGGGAAAATGTTCGGGCACATGCCCGTAGAACAAATGTCCGCACCCTGCTCGAAGCGACGATCTTAGTCTGTTTCAAGCAGAAAAGCATACGACTGAACATGGGCCTCGAAGCGGAGAACCTCACTCCTTAATTATCTCGTGTAACAACAGTCCAAGGGGCCAGATTCAAATTATGATAAAGGGGGTAACGCCCATGTCGAGTCATGATGAAAATATTAAGAGACCAGCTCCAGCATCATTCAAACAACTTCTTTCCTTACTGAACCCCTTCTCTGGTATCAGTGCACAATGTTTCTTAAAAATCTCCTTCTCGGCACTGCCCTCACCGCAGGGACGCTCGCTCAAGGATTCAAGCACCCCGGTCTTTTACACACAGAAGAAGATTTCGCTCGTGTCCGCTCATTCCTTGACAAATCTCAGGCACCATGGACAACGGGCTTTGCAAAGCTCGAGGCAAGAATCAACTCATCACCAACACCAAGAGCAAAAGAATCCATCTGTCGCGGTAGCAACGCAGGCTGCACGCAGAACTATGCGGATATCTTCCGTGATGCGGCTCTGGCTTATGCCAATGCTCTTTACTGGAAGCTCACGGGTGATGAGGCATATGCCAAAGCAGCTGGTACTATTCTGGATGCCTGGAGCAGCACTCTGAAAGAGATTATCGGTAGTTCTGATAAGTTCCTTGCGAGTGGGATTTACGGCTATCAACTTGCGAACGCGGCCGAGATACTGAGAGATTACTCTGGTTGGTCTGGGTTGGATGCCACCATCGCTCTACTGTATCGTGTGTTTTATCCCATGAACCGGATCTTCCTCGACGAGCATAACGGAAACCCTCCTGACCATTACTGGTCCAACGTAAGTATATCCCCTTGCCCTTTTGTAAGATTTATAACGCTCATGTATGTAGTGGGACCTCGCAAATCTATGCACGATGCACGCCATAGGTGTCCTTGCTGACAACTCGACCACTGTTGACGAAGCCGTCAGCTACTTCAAAACAGGCAACGGCATGGGCGCCATTGAGAATGCCATCTGGTATCTTCACCACGAGGAAGGCTCGAACAAGACCCTCGGACAGGGCCAAGAATCTGGACGAGACCAGGGCCACGCGGTACTCGCCTTTGCCCTTCTCGGTGTGCTAGCGCAGCAGAGCTATAACCAAGGAGAAGATCTTTTCGCGTATAGTAACAACAGGATTCTGGCTGGGTAAGTTCCTCTTCACATACCGATATCTTCCACTTGCGCTAACAATTCCCATAGTGCCGAGTATACCTTCAAGTATAACACCGGTCACGACGTCCCCTTCGAGACTTACACCAACGTCCATGGCACCGCCACGGAAATCAGCAGTGATGGCCGTGGTAATATCCGCCCCATTGCAGAATTGATTTATGCCCACTACAACGGTGTCAAGGGGCTCAACGCATCGTGGACTGGGGATTACCGTGATATGGTGGTTGCTGACGGCGATGGTGCCGAGGGTGGTGGTGGTGACTATGGACCTAACAGTGGTGGCTACGACCAGCTTGGTTTCGGCACTTTGATGTATCGACTGGAGGAGTAGGCAAGATGTTTCCGGGTTTATGGAAAATTGGATGGTCGTCGTGATTGAGGTTATATTCTTCTGTTTTTATTTCTTGGCTTTGGTTTGATGCAACACCTAGTTCTTGCTCAAAGCTGTTGAATACTGTATTTGGTCACTTTATTTCAAACACAAGCCAGGTGCTTGATTATCTTGCATGATACTTGGACATCAGTTCCTCTTTGTGTAAGATATCCAGTGATTCTTTTGACAAATATACTAAGTTTTGTCGCCTGAAGCGCCACAGAGATGATGAACTAGATGTGAATTGAATCTCGTTTCTGGCTGGGAAGTACTCCGTTACTTATTCAATACTTACACGATTCTTCCCCGTTACATTGACGTTGAAGATATCGACAGTTAATGGTTCGGCAAGCTGTGAGTGTTGAATCATAACAGAACAAAACACTATTATTATATGCACTTCACAACACATTTATTCTGCTCTGAAAACCATGAAAGGAACTTGGTTTAATTATAAGCATGGACTCACATCGTTTACTATCACTCTCTTCTAACCAACAACAAATCCTGTCTTCTTGGATAACCAACCACCCGGTCCCCCATTTATGCTACTAACAATATGGCAGAGCAGGGTTCGAACAACTCCCCGCAATGAAACCCTGCTTAATCCATGGAACGTCGCCTTCGAATATCATCGCAGCCGGGTCCAAGATTCGATCAATAATATGCACAACACCCTGGACACAATCAACATCATCGTCACCGACACCGGTGAAATGACTTACCTTGGTGACTTCAAAATCGCCTTCCTGAACCTTTGCAGCATGGTTGAGCACGACATCACCGTCCACCACTTGTGCACCAACAAACATATAAGTACCAGTCTGGATCCTGGAAAAGGTCGAGTTGAAAGATGAAGCGGTCAGTTTAGTGTTGGAGACGTAATGGTGCTGTATCAAGTTTCCGAGCCACCACTTCCCCTTGGGAGTGCTGGCATATGTGGAATAATATTGGCCAGTGTTCTCAAAAGCTTCATTTGAAGGAGCGAAAAAGGTAAAGTCCCAAGTTGCGGGAGTAGCAAAGGCTTCTTCAAATCCTGGGCACCATGTCAGGAGATATTCTTTGAAATACACAACTCGTGTAACAGTACCTGCAGAGCCGTTTATGATCTCGACCAATCGCGTCAAATCAGGTCTTGACTGGATAAAGTCCAGAAGTGTCTTGGTATCTCCCTCAGGCAACGTATACGCGTCGGCAGCCTTGGGTGCATAGCTCAGCGGTGCCCTATCCAGAACTTCTGCTGTAGTTAAGACGCCGAGGCTTAACAAGGCGAACACACCGGAAAGACGCATTGCGAGTTTTGGAAAAACAAAAGGACAGTTTGAAAGAGGGGGGGATTTGGGATTGCCCTTCGCGGTTCTGGGGGCTTGACATTGTACATATACTCAACACATCTCTTAAATACGAAAGTCGGCCTACTTCAAGGACCAACCTTGTACACCCCCTGTGACAACAAAGCAATATGGACCTTCTTCCGGCCCCGTAAACCCAAGTCCCACCACCCGATATTAGCGGCCCCAGTGCCGAGACTTGGCCCGTCTTCCCCATGGGACTGCCGATCCCGACCATTTCGGGTTCATGCAGGGGTCGCTCGGACAGATTGCGGGGGATCAACATCCTTGATAACCGTACATGGGTTCATGTCCAGAGAATGTGGGGTATTGTACGATCGACGACATGTGTTGAATCGTACGGGGGAATTTACGCTACAATCTCCGAAGAGACAGTACTTTCAGTTATTCAGGATGTGATTAAAAGATGGAGAGGCGGCAGATGCAAATATGGAGGTTCATCTAGACATCCAGGGACAATAATTCATTCTTTCCATACAAGATGCTGCCGTGGACGATTCTCTGGCTTTATGCCAGTTCTACCCTGGTGACTGCAAAATCACCAGCAAAACCTCAGATGGGTTTGTGCAAACACTTCACGATTTACTTATCCTCTGACTAACTTACACAGGATGGAACTCATGGAACACCTACAAAGCCAACATCAACGCCTCCCTTATTGAGGAAACTGCCCAATCCATCAAAGACCATGGCCTTGACAAACTCGGCTACCAGTATGTTGTGATGGACGCCGGCTGGCAGGATGAAACCCGTGGCAGTGACGGTCGTCAACGTGCAAACTCGACTCGTTTCCCAGACGGTATCAAAAGTGTCGCTGACAAGATCCACAAACTGGGTCTCAAGGTTGGCATCTACAGCGATGCGGGTATCTACGACTGTGATTTCAAACCAGGTTCATGGGGTAACGAGGAGCTCGACGCAGCCACCTATGCATCTTGGGGGATTGATTATCTAAAGTATGACAACTGCGGTGGTTTCCACGCCGGAACGATTCCCCAGCAGGATCGGTTTGCCATCATGTCGAATGCCCTCAAGAGAACTGGGCGAGATATCTTTTACAGTCTGTGTCAGTGGGGTCATCAGTTCCCCTGGTTCTGGGCCGATCAGATCAGCGATAGCTACCGTATGAGCGGTGACATCTACGCCAATTTTTCGACGGATAGGAGTGGTGTCTGCAAGACTGCTTATTGTCTCAACACAGGCTATGCTGGCGTGAGTGTCTTGACTATGATCAACAAGATGAGGGAGTTGAGTACATTCCAAAAGCTCGGATCATGGGGTAAGTTTCCGCAGAGTCGAGGTTTTGTACCTTTAACTGACAGACAGTCTTGTAGCTGACATGGACATGATGGAAATTGGAACCAACACCATGACGGAGCTTGAAGAGCAAACACACATGTCCTTCTGGTCCGCTCTCAAGTCTCCCCTCATCATCGGCTGCGACATCATCAACATTCCCAAATCGTCTCTACAAATCTACAAGAACAAGGACATGGTTGCTGTCAACCAGGATGATCTCGGAAAAGCAGTTGACTATATCCCCTCCCTCTCCACAGAGGGCTCTGTCCAAGTCTGGGGCGGACCCCTTACTGGGAAGAACAAGTATGTGATTCTGGCGTTGAACTATGGCAAGTCGACGACTGATGTGGACATTTCGTTTGATAAACTTCCAAACTTCCCAAAGGGCAGTTCGTTCAAGGCGAGGGACGTCTGGGCTGGTAAGAGTTTGGGATCTGTCAAGAGAAATATCTCCTTCTCGGACGTGCGGGTACATGAGACCAAGGTTGTTATTTTGTCTTGAGCTTTTCATATCTCGGCCATCCACGGAGTAGTTAGAGTTAACTAGTAAACAACCGTTTGTAGATTTCGAAAGATGATTATGATCAAGGCTGTTTTGAGTCGCTTGTATGCCTGTTAATTCTTTCTGAATACATCATCTCGAATCGAGTCACCATCATGTTCTGTCTGTACCAGGAAGAGGGCCTGTCGAAATTACAACACAACACTCAGCTATGCTGCATTACTGGTATAAGTAGCATCAATACATCTTCAAAATAATACTTACGAATCAACATTGTTCTCGCTCATTTTATTCTCCATCACTTAGTTCTTCACATTCATCTCGATTACTTCGCCTTGAACGTCTTTTCACTCCACCCGTAAACCCTCTCCAATCTCCGAGCAATGATCAGGATACGATATCCTTCAATTCGTGCCTTATGCGGTCGATGGATCGTGACTGATCTTTGAATCTGCATGGACTGGGGAGGGTCAAAAGTGTAGACTGATCCAAACTTGGGCAATACAGAGAATCCCAGCTCTGTCATGGCACCTTCAAAGGATGTCCAGTTCACAGAACCACGAGATTCGGACTTTTTGAATAAAGTAGAAAATGTGTTGAAGGTCGAAGATGTGACGGTAAAGGTCTGAGACGAGGGCTTTTGCGGTATCGTCTCACGCTCTGAAATATCGTAATTCGATCGCTGCGTCGGTCGAGTCTTTTGCTTCTTCCGTCGATGCTCAACCACCTTGGCAGGCCTTTCATCAGTAGTGCTAAGCCATTCCATAACGTCAGCGACAACTTCAGGGCTTGGCTCGTCTTGATGCTGGCGTTGGATATCCATCAGACAATAATCGTGGAGATCCTGGTATAGAAAGCCGAGCTTCGCACCGGTCTTGTCAACAATGAATTGGTCCAATGTCTTGAGAGCATTGTCGGCCATGTTGGGTTCGAGGAGATGGTCGATGGGGGCCACGAAATCCTGCAAGTCAACTTGGCTCTTGAGCTGAGACAGTTCAACTTCGAGCTCTTGCAGCTTGGTGTTGAACAGTTGTCGCTTCTTGCGCGTGAATGGAGGGAGAGCAATCGCTTGGGACAAGTCCTGGATAAAGACCACAACGGCAGCCAGGTCGGACAGGGCAGAAGCTTCGCGATCACTCAAGTTCTCATACTCGGAAGCGTGTGACTGGTGGAGGTCACCCAACTTCTTAAGCCATTCGATTGCCGAGTTGGCTGTTGTGTCGGGTTGGCACAGACGCAACATGTAGTGAAGCTGGGGATCCGATCGAGTAAACTCCTCTGGCTTCACTTTGAGCTTGACCTGTGGGTTTCCCGTGCTGTCTTTGGCGTTGGAGTTACGTTTGAACTGCTTCAATCCGCGACCAGTCTGGACATGGCGTTTGAATAACCATTGCGCACGGGTATATTCGAGGTGACAAACATTGGAGAGTTCCTGGGCGATGATTGCACGGTGCTGTTTGTCGGCTTCTTTGAGAAGGTTGACAAGAGATGAAATGTATTTCCAGATAGCGGCGCCCTTGACAGCTTCGTTGATGGCCTCAAAAAACGCGCTGCTGATATACTTATCGGTATGGACAGGGAGGACACGACCTCGTTCATCTGGGACAAGTTCGGGACGACTAAAGAAGTGAAAGTTGGTGGCTGAGGCGAGAACAACAGGTTCTTGGGTCAAAAGGTCGAGATACTCCTGCTGTGAATCACTCTGCTCGCCTGATGCCACGATGAGATCGGGAATGGTGACTGGAATTTTTGGTGCTTCGGGAGCGAGGCGCTCTGAGGTGGCCATCTTTGTCTTCTTGGCTGGCTGCTTCTTGGCTCGTGAACTGGAACCCTCCTCTAGAATGTCTTCAACCAAAATGTTGAGAGTCTGGAGAAGGTAAATCTGTCGCTGAAGGATGAGCTCCCCTGTGGACTGGGGGATACACAGGCCAGCATCAAGGGCGGGTTTGAACTCGGCCAGTGTTTGCTTTTGGTGGGAAACAAGTTGGACAGATTGACCGTAATTGTCGTCAATGAAAAATGTGTAGCAATCTTTGAACGAATTAACATGCTGAAGATTCCTCCTCTCCATCATGTCACGGATAAACGCAAGATCACCAGGCCCGTTATTGACACCAACTCTGTACTGTTCAAAGAGCGACTTCTGAGCACGATGTTTCAGCATGTCAAGAAGGAAATCTGGCGAAGCGGAGATATCGCGAAGGTTGATTTCAGGAATGAATTTATAAACGCTACCAAGGGAGACATCCATCGAGTGTTTGAGGACAACACCATCTGCGGCGCCTGCTTTCAAACATTTTGCTCGTTGGGCGGTGGTGAAGGAGCGCCAGTAAGACTCAACGTTGGAGGAGTGGATTTTGTACTTTCTGACGAGGTCTTGGTGAAGATCCTTGACTACAGTGCCGCTTGAGTCGTCCATGGTGAAGATGCACTGGTAGAATCGTGAATGGGTAGATAGTGTAGTCAAGATAAAAGGTGAAGAAGGTGAAAAGGTGGGGAGCTCAAGGGTTGGTTTTGGTTGTTGCCTCAGGTTAAGCGTTTTGATTTTAGAGGTTCTATCTTGAACTGGCCAATGATAGTCGCCATTCTTCCATTGAAGTCCCCTAAAAAGCAAGTAGGTATACAAACACCCTGAACACTGCCATGGTGGGGGTAGCTGAGACAATGGGGGGAGCCTCTCATTTTGATAAAGGCTGCGAAATGTATGTATTGACTCTCCTAGACCTTGACTGGCCAGTTTTCAAAGTATTTTATTAGAAATGTCTGAAAGAGGCAGCCAATTTCAACATCTCCAATCATGGCCGTGGGTAAGATATAGATGTCAGGTATTGTTTTCTGCTGTTAAGATCACGGTGGCCCTAACATTGTTCTGTGGCAAACTTGAGAATATCTGAGAATTATCCAAAGGATTTGAAGTCAATAGGTGAAGCATATATAGGTCAATTTATTATTTCAAAAGGTAAATAACGCCCAGCATGAATAGTAACGTCCAACAGGAACTGTAAAATACTTTTGCGTAGAAAAAAACCATGCAATTGATTACAGGCCATCTAATCGTACACGTGATGCATTGTAATCATAAAACCTCATCAAACGCCATGCTCCCGGAACCTGCTCTTTTCCCAAAAACACATAACTCACCCAGTCTCAAATGCCGGGAAAAATTGTTTCAACGCAACGTCCAACAGCTTTATACCCACCGGCTTCACCAGGTAATCATCAGCTCCCGCATTACTCGCCGCCGTCCTGTCAACTGGACTGTCCTGGCCTGTCACCATCAGCAGCACACTCTGTTTCCACCCTGCTTGTTTCTCCATCAGGCGGATCTGTTGTGTAGCTTGGATACCGTCGCAGAGGGGCATTTGTAGGTCCATGAGGATCAGCTGGATGGGCGCTTCCTGGCCCTTGAGCGATTGGTACTGTTGTTCCGAGAATACTCTGACGGCTTCCTGGCCATCTGTTGCGCAGCAGTATGGTAAACCTCTCTTCTTGCAGTACATTTGTAGGATACGTAGGTTGACCACATTGTCGTCGACGAGTAACGCTCGCGGCTTCGCAGGGCTTTCGGGTAAGGGGAATAGGAGAGGGTCTGGTGCTTTTTCTCCATGCTCATTTAGCTGGCAAGCTGCACCAGTCTCGGAGACGGTGGACTCTATCGAATCGTGTCGTGGCTGTGCACTGGAAGACGGCGTGATGGACATGGACCTGTAGCCCTCGTCTGAGTTCGATTCTTGATCGTCGGCCGGTGCTTTGGTTGGGGCAGCACAGGGCACATCAAGTTCAGTCGACTCCTTGTCGACATGTAAACTGTACAAAGACGAGCTCAACAATATCTCTGCTCTTTCCAACGCCAGATCAAGTGTTGAAGCCATGAACGGCCCTTCAACATATACAATATTGTCAGGTGAGGGTTCGAGAGACCCGCGTTTCACAGAGGCGGGGATAAGACAAATGGCGACTTGTCCTTTTGGGATACTAGAGTAGTAGACACGACGTTGTTCCGCATCTTCTATAAAGTCGAGAACAATAATGGCATCCTCGGGGCACGGTGAAAGAGTAAGTCCATGCTGGACAAGGAATTTGGTAAGATATTCTGAGGACACGCTCGCCGAAGGAGAAGGGAGGTGGTGGAAAATTGTTGGAAGGTTGTGAGATCTGGGGGGAGTTTGTGAACCTCGTGGTGAGCGAATACAATCAACTTCTTTAAACGTCACTCTGAAATGTGAGCCACAGTCGACCCTCGATGAGACCAGCTCGACAGAACCATGAAGCAGGGCCGAGAATTTTGTTGCTAACGTCAGACCAAGTCCAGCACCTGTTGAGTGTTCGCCGACCTTCTCGTATAGTTGGAAGATACGTTGCTGGTCTTTGGACTGGATACCGCAACCGGTATCTTCAATATCAATCTCAAGAGTGCTGGCGTCCTCTCGCATGGACATGGTCACTGTCACAGCGCCTTTGGGTGTGTTTTGCACCGAGTTGAGGATCAGAGGGAGGATACTATCCCGGAAGAGGTTGAGATCAGTGTGAATGCCGTGACAGTCTTTAGGTAAGTTCCGATAAAAGAAGAGTGACGGATCATGGTCGATGTTTCGTAGAGTCTTTGTAGAGATACCTTCAGCGAGTTCCTTTTCTAGATCATCAAAGCTGTGCGCATCGTACTGTCGGTCCGCCATGGCAATGTCAGCCCAGTTGTTGAGAGTGATCATGCTATTAACGGTCGACATCAACTCCCGGCCTGCCGTTGATATGGTGTCGAGGTACACAGATGATTGTTGAAGAGGTGAGACCGAATCTGAATTCTTCGCCAATATAGGCGCCAACTCCTGCAAGACGGACTTCAAGTCCTCGGTGAGCAGTTCAGCAGCGCCAAGAATACCGTGGATCGGGGTACGGAGTTGATGTGAGACACCTCGGAGGAACTTATCCTTGGCGCCCATGACTTCGGAGAGGAGACGCTTTTGCCAACGTTGGGTGATGATGGATGCGCAGCTCTGGACGAACCACGAATCGACATCGTCAAAGACATATCTAAAGTCCTTGGTTCCAACAACAAGTAGGATGGAACCAAGTTCGCTCTCCCCACGGGCAGATACGAACCGCACGACTTTATCTGCTGGGGGCTCATGCTGATTGCTATTGGCAATGAACTCATCAATGTATGCAGTGTCCTCCCAGACGCCATTCTCCAGTTCGGATGTGTATATTGGGCATCGACTGTCGGTCTCAATCTGTTCCGTCTTCTGGACCTGTTGTATGCTGATGGAGGCGTCGGGATAGACGGTCCGGAGTGCGTCGAGAACCGGCTGATCCAAAGTCTCATCCACAGTATCGTTCTGCAATTTGGCGAGGAGTTCTGCCATTCTGTGTCGTTCCCGCTGTCGCCTTGCACGTGTGCACTTGACCATATCCGCCACGATCCAGTCAGCCAAGCGGGCGAGTGTCTGTTGCTGTGACTTGTTCAACGGGTCTCGGCCTGTGGCGGAAGCAACACACAGAGACCCGAGTCCTACAACTTCACCGGATTCGTGCTGCATACGGAGGGGCACACCAGCGTAGGCGATGAGACCACCTTGTTCGACGTAGGGGGATTCGCGGAAACGCCAGTCTTCCATCATGTTGGGTAGAAGGAACACATTCTATCACAGGAGCTTAGCAACTTTGGGATGAAAGGGGAACACAATTTTGCGCATACACCAGGAGGTTGGGTGACTGTGTGTGCGCACAAAGTCTCTCCGCGGGGGAGGATGGAGAGCTGGAGACCAACAGTTGCCAGCCGAATATACACATTAACGTCAAGGATGCCGATCACAGCGTATTCCCAGTCTGATGACTCTTGAGCCAGGCATGCTTTCTCCTGGAGGCCTTTAAGAAGTTCTGGTTCACTTTGGAGATCACGAGTGTAGTACCACAACATGGACAGTCGAAGTCGTTCGTTCTTGGCTAAGTGGGCGCGCAGGTATCGAGGAGAGGGACATGTTGGCTCATCGGGTATGGAGGCGGGCGCATACGGGCTTGTTTTCTCGGGATAGCAGCGTGCTTCGTTGTCTTGGTCCCATGGCTCGACCGGTGTATCGAAATTCTCCCGGTCAAAGACAGGGCTGATGGGCCGGGGCCGATGGGGTATCGATCTCTGGTCGGACAATGGTGACAAAAGAGCGGCATCGACCTTTGGAAAGAACGGTTGTTGCTGCCCTGTGAATGAAGCCATAGTTTAATCACCGATGGCAATGATCATAGAGTTGAGCATTGCTGAACTGTCGAGGGGAGGGGGTGGGCGACGAAAGTCTAGATCGTGGAGAGACGACGGAACGGTGGACAGATGATTAAAGAATTAAGCGCTTCGACCGATCGATCAAGACTGCAAAGGAGAGAACATGGGTGGGTTAGGTTGTTGATCAGCTCCCAGCAAATCTCTGGGATCATGACACTGGAGAGCCTAGAGGGTCACGTGAAAAACTCTCCAAAAACCGGATTTTCCATACCAAGTAACGATTGCCTAGATCCCGTTGAGAATCCAACGATCGCACATAAGGTTGCTCATCGTTGTTTTTTCTCTCCCCACTTTATCCGCTAGCCATGTTTAGTGTGTTCCACTCGAATCGCACCAAAAATGAAGATCACAACCGATTTAACTAGCTTCATGGAACATTCATGCATGTAGGGTAACTCGTCAATGAACAGTTTTTTTTATTAATTTGGTATTTCTATATATGTGTATCTTGTTGTAAAGGCCCTTCTCGAGATGATTTAATTAGAAACCTTTTTTCTCAACACATCGGATGAAGCATTAGGCACATATTTTTATGCTTACAACTGTGTTAATTAATACGTGAATCTTAATGGTAGAGAATGTAAATAACCCGCCAGGTTCGTGAGGATGCAGAATACAGTGTAGGGCTATGGGAACGGCCACAAAAGGTGGGTATCTAATACAAACGTGTCAGGCTTGAGCTAAAAATATAGATCCTGAACTTTTCGTCATGCCGCGGGTAAATAAACCCGTGCGTACGGATCTCTTTTTCTCCTCTTTGTTTGCGGTTCTAAATACCGCATTCATTCGGCAACTTCTTTAGATGAACCGGTCATGTTAACATCGAGAGTGAACTTGAAAAGCTAATGCCACACGCTGTCTACTTGTCGACAGTTAGGCATGTATTCTCTTATAACAATACCTCTCTATCTGTGAAGATACCGTGCAAGGATGATGGCAGAGACCACAAAACTTGCAGTGGACTGACCATGCTGGGCGTTCAGGAACAGCCTTGGCTGCAGCTGCAAGTCGGAGCTTTATCTCCATTGTCGTCTTAGAAATCAAGTAGGCTGTTATGAGACTTGATTAGATTTGGCGAATACTATAGCAGGTTAGGAATTACCATAGAGATCATAGTATTCAAATTTATATACATTGATTTCTCTATATGTTAGGTCTTCTGTCGTAGAGCCCTTCATGAGCATGATGCTGGCGTTTCATTTACTGTCCAAAGCCTACCTCCAACAGCGACGCTGCCAATGGGACATGTAGTCTAATAAATCGATGTGGGGGATTCTTTTAGTGGAAGATTCTATTCCGCTTGAGCTAATCAATACTGTACCATTCCTTAACCTGGAGTAATGTCGGAAGGAGAAGAGTGCTTCAGGAAATATCTTATCTCGGCAGCCACCCCATCCAGATGCGATGTTCCTCGTCTAGAGTTAAGTAAATCTTATTTATCAGATGATCAACCCATCCCACCAGCCACTATTGCTAGGACAATTTGTTGAGGAGAACGCAAAAGTAGGATAGTATAACCAAAGCCTCTGGTTCTTCGTCGATGAGTAACGGATGAAGGTCACCACTCAGAACTACCCACGAAAAAACATCTACCAAGTCTTTCTGGCCCGGCCTTTCAAAGAATACACCAAATTTCTGGCTCAAGCCGTGAACAACTGACTCGTAGATAAGATACTGGACTGGATCTATGACAGTTGTCTTGATCAAGCGACCCAAGTTTTTGACATTGTAAACGCTGAAGACTTGCTCTCGAGTTTCTAGTCTATGTCCCGCTTTGAACATGAGACAAGAAAAAGGCCCAAAGCGGATTTCATCATTGTCGGAATCGAGGAACCCGATGCAATCCCTAATTGAGATCATCCATTGTGGGAAAGACCAGGTTTCGCTCGATGGGGGGCTGGCGAAGGCTGGAAATACAAGAAATATAGAGGATGGGTAAGAGTTACTATTACTAATTACTGCGTGTTGTATCAACCACAAAAGAACGCGCTACCCAAGTTAGATGTCAAGAGTGTGAATCACATAACTTATGCAATGAGAAAGATATGGACAACGTGTTTTATTTGCTTCTTCCGAACAAAAAAAGAAGCCTCATTTTATAGGCAACATGTAGGTGCATTGACCTATTAACACATTACACCCCGCTTAGCTTGAAACAACCAACAGATCAGATCCTTCACAACATCAACAACAGGAGCATTCTTCAGATACCATGGCAGACGCGGTTGCTTCCAAGCACGAAGACCGCCAAGAGCGCACTGAAGAGGATGAAGACCGCAGGAGCCAACAGGAGGCGCAGAACAAGGCCGAAAAACGTCTTGGGGGTGAGGCAAAGGCCCAGGAGAGGGAGTATCGTCGAGCGCAGATGACGCCAGAGGAGCGTGAGGCTGACATCGAGAATGAGCAGAGGAAGAAAACTCATCGCAAAAGGCTCAAGGCAACGAAAGATATCGATGTTTTCCAGATGGCCCTAAACGGAGAACCTGGCCTTACTCCCGAACTGGTCGCTGCAGTTCTTGGGCAGACCCCATATGCGCCTGATCAGACGGCATTCTTACAATCACTCAAGGGTTACAAGAAAGAAATGGGCGACATCCACACGTTTCGGCGTCGCGTTTCTGATAATCACGACCTCGATCTATACTGGTGCTCCCCAGAACTCTGCAAGTTTGCACTATGTGATTTCAGAGTTCCTCGGTACAGGAAGGATTACAACCAAGCCGGTTTGGAGGATATGTGGAAAAAGCAGCTTCGCCGTATGCAGAAAAACGATCGTATCGAACAGGCACGTGCTTTGGTTCGTCCTCTTGAGCTCAAAATCGCACAATACTGGGCTCGCAAGATGCTCGACGAGTTTGAGGCAGCAGAGGCGAGAGGAGAGCAACTCGACCCCCTCAAGGCGTGGATTGTGATGAGACCTCATATGCCGTCCTGGGTCAGGGATATAAAACAATCTGGGGACTGCTACGGCTTTGTTATCTACCAGTCTCGCGAGGTTGAGAGTCGATCCGAGGCGGCCAAAGAACGTTGGTTCAGGGTCTGGACTGGCGGGCATGACCCGGATCTAGATTTGCAGATTGGTATGTCCTCGGACATGTTTCCTGCCTTTGAGAAGGCTCAACTCCACGTGTACGAAGGCCATGTTTTAGACATGCACATGCTTCCTCTGTGGGTTTCGCCTTGCCCTGAGCATGGTCTTCCCTCAGAAAAGACACCCTCTGCATTCAGAGAGTAAGACCTAATATGAAGCCTTAGGTGATATTCGAGCCATGACTAACTTGAGTGGCCCAGGAATTTCAAGAAAATACAAGCTCCGAGTCTTTCTAATCCGCGAATCTTGCAGAATACATTCCTTGTTCTTACCGACGACTGCATTTCTACCAAGCTGGACACCCATGATCTCAACTATTCATTTCAGGGAGTCCATCAAGAAGGTAAAGTGCTAGCGGAACATCTCCCAACCTTCTTTGTGTGGGCCTATGACGCGGACTGGGAGCCCCCGAAGGGCCCCGAACCTAGACCACAGGACGAGAGTTTTGCACAAGACTGTAATTGTCGTGGTACGTTTACAAGCGGTTATGATGGTGCGGACGAGGACGGATACGAGGGTCGGGTCAAAGTCCACATAGACGACCTTTTCTGCTGGTTCTATTATGCCAGACTTATTGGAGTCAACCTCAAGGATCTCTGGCGCAAGGCACAGAGTATGAAGGATCAGACGTGGTGTTCCAGAGCATCACTCTACGACCCGAGCCAGCCTGAATGGCTTGCATGAGGGCTTGGGAGCTTTGCGGAACGTCATGGACCTGCTACGATGGAATGCCGTGGTGCAATTCAGAAAACCCCGTTGACATGGTATTCACAATGTTGCTGATGAATTGTGCCAACATGAACCTTTGTAGGCCCAGGCAGTTAACACCTGGTGATTGCATTAGTTGTAGGTCATGTACCTTTCCAAGGAGTTGGCAAGGTGAAGGGTGACAGTAATCCCAGAAGATATATTTACGTCTCGATACAAGCTTGTTACAGTACTTGATCCCGGCAGCTTTTATCATACAAGATTCTTTGTGTACACTAACGCACGATAAGTATGGCTATGCGACAACTTCGTCACCCTCATGGGTCAGATCCGTCCGAATCACCACCGCTCTCGTCATCTGGGTCAAACACAGAGCCAGAATCGTCTGTGTCTCCACCGATCTCCCCATCACTATCATCCTCGTCGTCGTCACTGCTGCCAGCTCCATCTGACCAGAATCCTGCGGGTAGTGTGATGTCCGACTCGACCCGGTCTGCCAAACTGTCCATCAGAGCGACCACATTGAAGGCCTCCTGGATGAAGACAGTCGTATCGCCGGCAAGCCCCTGTTGGAGGTAACTGTTCAAGAGGTCCATGGCGTGGGCTTCCCATTTCTCCCTTATCTTCTTGATTATGTTAGTTAGATGTTCTCTGGTACGTGCAACCATCCTTGCGTAGTGCTGATCCATAAAGGTCCGCCAGTGTCGGTCAAGTTGAGGATCGGCAGGACGGCTCCCTGTTCTCGCTTCCACCTCGTCCATGTAGGGCTCGCCGAAACTCTGCAAGAGGTCGACCATTTGCTGGTTCTGCCTACGCATTCGGAGCTGGATATTGGGGCGGTTGAGATACTCAAATACGCCGAATGACTGTTTTCCCGTCAGCTGTTAGCTTGATCAATGCTAATGACCAGTCGGCTTACATAGTGGATCAGTGTACTGGCCAACGAGGCATGATATGTGTCAATATTACGTAGAATCCTTTTTAAACGAGCATCGCCGATGACCTGTACTAAGCCCCATATCTAGAATGATGTTAGTCGACATGAAAATGACTCTTCTGGCGTCTCATACTCTTGCTTTGATCTTGTTAAGTGTGTCCTCGGCATTGACCATGTTCTCCGTGTTTGTCGTAGATCCAAAAATTTCCCACATCCGTCTAATAGCGGAGTCTGTATTCCCTCTTATCCGCCATTGCGGAAAGTCTTCGCTGAGATAACTCGTGACAATTTCTCTTCCCAGACCACCAGGAGCCAGTGGATTAGAGGCCGGTTGAGAGATTAGAGGGTTTGTCGTGCCCGAAATGGCCGGAAGTTCTCCGTTGGCCAGCCATGCTATAAAATCTGGCAATGTTTGCTCCTCCATGGGATGCTCTCCTGGAAATGTATCAGTATATCCCTCATCCCTTTGAGCCAAAGTCGACACTTACCGTTCACATCGTTAGGATTGCTGGGTTCGTTGAGCCTTAGCCCAGCGTTGCTGCAGTCATCGGGATCAAACCATATCATGTATCTATCATTGTCGCCGTTGGCTTGTGCCAGGCGATCCCCGTTCAAGTAACTACTCGAGTCAGTACTCCATAGCACGCCTTGAAGGAATCGCTCAAAATTGCGAGGATGCCCGTAGCCGGCTCGACGCAAAAGCTTGGAACTGTCATCCCTCTCTACCTTTTCATCCTCTCCTGGGTTACCACTGTAAGGTTCGTCCCAGAACGAGTCTGGAAGGAAGTCTCGGAGAGGTGCGGATGGACAGGCAATCCGTTTCGATGAACCGTTCAGTTGAATATAGCTGTTCCACTCATCCATCTGGCATATAACTGAGTCGGAAGCGTTCTTGACGTTTTCTTTGACAAAATACTTGACTCTTGGAGACATCCAGTAAATCTTTTGCAGCTTCTCTGCGGTCACGAATTTCCATTTCTGACCCATCATGTCGTCCCATTCCTCCGCAACGTATTCAGTGGAATCCGTCAACAAAGTAGAGGCGGCTTCCTTGACATACGCAACATCACTGAAGCGTACCTGGCGATTGACGATCTTCGTTGGCTCCTCTGAACTCGAAAGTGTTAAGTCGAAAGGATTGCTAAGGCTAGCCGGGCACTTGGGGTCATTGATCCAAGACTGCATCAGCTCACGGCGGTAATCTTTGGCCTCCTGGTCATTAAAAGGCAATGAAGCTACCCTTGGCTTACAGCAGTATGCTCTCCTTCCGCTTTGACACATATCAGACTGGTCGTCGAGTGCCACCTTGACCCAAGGAGAAGGACAGCCAGCTCGGCAGTGACCGTCATCAAGAGCGTCATTATTCCAGAAGCACTCATCCCACTTCTGGTCTGAGCTATCTTGAAAACAGCAGTAGGTTTGGGGAGCCAAAATTCTGAAGAGACCCAAGGGACCAGCCTTGTTGTAGCATTGTGTCGATCCGCTACCACGAGACGCTGAGATGAGGGGGTGCATCCCGTTGCCCATATCACTACATGCCTCTTCTTCTGAACCCTGGAGCCCGCAACTAGGCTCCTCACCTTTCCATCTGCAGTGACCCCAGATTCTCATGCCCTCGATGATCTCTCCTGTCTCCTCAGCTTCTGTCGCGCAACAAGCCAACTGACTCAAGCCGTTGTTGCAAGCCGTCCCACTAGAGGCAACCTCGACTCCAGTACCCTCGGGGCACTGGGGCTGACACTTGCCCTCGTTATGGGAGAGCCATTGGCAGACTGGCTCAGGCCCTTTAGGGCAGCAGAACTTTCGCCATGCGTCCTGACATCCTGTGTCATCCCACATATACTCTGTGGGCCTGTACTCGGACGGATCGTAGCGGCGTACATGGTTCCAATTCTCGGGACATTCGCCACCACAGTTGGTCCATTTGCACTGGTCCCGAGGGATCGAGATTCTGAGTTTGTTGGCAGCTTTCTCGTCGTCATCGTCGATGTTAAAACCACCCTCTGAGCCATCGCTCATCGTGGGACCCCACACACCGCCATACTCGCTCATGGAACCTTGTTGACCATCGTCAGCCGGAGGACCTGCTTGAATTCCATCATCTCTCTTTACCTGAGGAGTTTTACTTGGTGTCTTCTTCGGGACAATGTTCGCGATGATAGACTTGGCGAATGTGCCGTTCTTGGTGTCGTGATTAACAGCCCAGACCATCAATCCTCCCATGCATTGGCTTCGAGCAAAATCAGTCTTTAGCTTGAACGTGGCCTTGTCGTCGTAAGTGATGTATTGGTCTTGATCCACGAGGACTTTGACAGCGGCCTCCTTGTCAAGAGACGACTTGAGATTCCACCTGGACATTCGACGGACGATTTGAGAGTTGGTGACAAGCCCAATTTCGCCAGTGCAGCTACTCAAATCTCCAGCAGAGTCAAACAGACAACCCTTGGAGATGCACTCACTGTCGGATGCTGTATAGGTCCGCGAGTAGAACGCCAAGCCCATGACCACCTGGGATGAGGGTACTCGGCTTCTCCATATCAAATCCATGACATTGCTGATCTCCGTGAGGTTAGTGTGGGCATTGATTCGGTTATCGGTCCAACTATCAGGATAGTTGAAGGCTCCTATGATTCATTAGCATGTTACCATGATCCAAGGACCTATGGCCTACCATGAAGGTCGAATGACAAGACATTGAACCAGTGCACGTATCTTGACAAGGCTTTCAGGTTATAGTACTGAAGATAATCGTACGAGGCAGGAATAGCCATTGAGAAACCGCTGCGTCCGCCATTGGTCCTCAAAGCCATGCGGAGGTTTCTTGAGAATGTAACTAGGTTATCAACATCGTCGGGGCTTCCACCCCGCGCTGAAGTACCAGGGTATCTCCAGTCAATGTCCACACCATCGAAGTCGTAAGTGTTCATGAATGAGACCAAAGACGTGATGAAGCTACGCTGGTTTTCCTCGGAGGCAACCATCTTGCTGAAAGTGTCGCTGTTGGGACCATTGTTGAATGTCCAGCCACCCACACTGATGAAAATCCTAAGGGCATGATGAGATTCTTTGAGCATAGCAAGGCTGCGATAAGTTGCAACGTCCTCTTCAAAAGCTGGGGCGATCCGGAATGTCTCTGGATCAATGACGGCATATGCAAAGTTGATGTGGGAGTAGGCACCGGCCTTGATGTCTTCAGGTTTGAACCTATCGCAGGGGAGATGAGGTGCAGAGCCCTCATAATAACCAACGAGACGAGTTACGGGATAGTCTGTTGCACAGGTAGGTTTGCTGAACTTGCGATCACCACAGAACTCTTGTGTAATCCCGCAATATCTAGACATGTTAGCTCAAGACCTAAGAATCGACAAAGTTAGGCCGTTGCGTGACTCACCCAACATCTGAGCAGCAAGCGTTCAGAGGACAATCGTCTTTCTCTGCCCATCGTGAACCAAACCCTGGATCACATTCGCTTTTGGCATCACAGTTACCGACACAGATATCAGAGGCACAGTCTAGAGTAGTCAGTATCTGATTTCGCCCATTCTTCGGAAGTAAGCATCTTACAGTCTGGGCCGAAACCGCAAAATCCAGATTCATTGCAGCAAGAACCATCTTTACAAGGGTTCTCTGCATCGCAGCCAAGCTTGTAATCGCAAGTGCTCAGACAGCCCTCGCCGCAGTACGCTTCAGTAACTCCACAGAAGCCGTCTTTGCTACAGCATCCTGTAGCGCAAAGGCTAGTCTCGCTGCATCTCGCCTGCGAAACGACGCCCTGGATGAATAGGACAAGCGAGAGAAGAAGGGGTAAAAGAGAAAAGAGTGCTGGACGTGATGACATCTTGAAGAAGAAAAAAAGATTGAAAAATGTGTAACAGAAGAATGAATGAATGACTGAGTGAGAGTGCGTGGTGAAGATAACCATCGACAATCAAGGCGAGCATGGCGGGATTATAAGTACTAATGACACTCCACAGTATCGTCTGAAAAACTTGCGAGATTTTGCAACAGAGCCCATGATATTGGACTTGAACAGTAAGAGTCTGGATGCCATCATCCCAGAATAGGGTGTTGGCATTAGCATGCTATTCGAAACAATTAAGACCGACCAGACGGGGCTGCTGAAGAATTCCAATAGGTCCTAGCATTCAGCTCTTGCCGCAATTATATTGCAGTAGAACCAACACGAGGCGAAAATTCTTCACAGAACGCATCTCGGTGGAGTATTGCTGGTGGACAGGCTCAAGATTAAGCATGTTGGTTGTGTTTATCAAGTGTGAAACGCCAAGAAAGGGTCTTTGCGGAGGTAAAGAATCGTTCTGATTGGAGATTTCTCCGGTAATGGAAGCTCGGATCATCGTACCATGTCTACAGGGCGAGAAAATGGCTCTCAGGCCTGGTGCTTGATCTACGGAATCCTTCCTATTTATCGGAGCTAGGGAGGACCCTGTAGAATGGATGGCACCTGAGCAGGTTGATGTTGTTCAGCTAACATCAAATACCTAGATATGAAGCCCTTTTATGCTCAGTTCCCTCTTGATCATCTAATCCACCATCCATCCATCCATCCATTCATTCCTTCGTTACGCTCCTTAGACCATCATGGCACACTCCTCTGTTAGATGGCTGTTCATTTCTCTCTTCTTCTCACTCATTCTTGCCAAATTCCATTCCCCGTCTCTACTCCCTCTTTCAATTGACTTGGTTGATACCAAGCCATCTTTGGTTGATAGGACCAATCACCGAGTGACACCTCGATCACAAGACTCCACTGAGGATGCTCGGAAACTCGTTGTCAAAGGCCAGGCCGCCATGACCGAGGAAAACGCAAGAATTCTTGACAGCGTCTTGAGTCCGCACGATACCACCAAGGTGGCCAGGAGCTATCTTGGCAAAAATGACATACCAACTCTGAACTACAAGAATGAGGCTCAGTTGGATGAACGAGACGCCTCGAGCTCGTCCAGCTCCTCATACAAGGTCCCTGCTGAACTGAGGCAGGCTGCCAAAACCATGGCTGAGGCAGAACCCTTATCAGATCAAGGTGACTCTCAGTTCCTTGAAAAAACTGAAGCTTTCAAAGCTCAGCGCGATCAACGCGATACGTTCATCATGGCTCCTGTATTGCGGAAAGGAGATGGTCTACATGACTATGGTGCCGGGTCTGATTCTGATTATCGTTTCTCTGGCATGGATCCCAAGATCATCCAGCCAGAAACATCTTCAGATAGCCTTGCAAAACGGTCGGCCTCCCGCTGGTGGATGGCTACGTTGAACCATACAGGTTCTAGCCCCTATGCTCCCAAGGGCTACAAGGTGAGCCAGTCAAGCACCTTTCGACTAATGTAAACTAACCTCGGAAGGTCTGGAGGAATGTGAAGGACTATGGTGCCAAGGGGAAGGCCGCCTACTTCTCGACTCATGCAGGCTATGACTAACAGCTTCAAGGCAACGGTATCGCCGACGACACAGAGGCTATCAACCACGCTATCTCTGATGGTGGGCGCTGTGATCATAACTGCACCGGAAGCACCATCTACCCGGCCACCGTCTACTTTCCTCCTGGTGTCTATCTTGTCAGCAGCCCCATCATACAATACTACAACACTGAGATTGTCGGCGATGTGAGTTCTCTCCTCAACAAATTTGACCTTAGCTAACCAATTAGCCACTCAATGAACCCAGGATTGTGGCCGCTTCAAGCTTTATTGGACTTGGTGTTATTACCACGAACCTGTACCGGGACAGTGACAGCAAGTGGTGCGTTCAGACCAGCCATCATCAGGGCACTCAACTCACTGAACTACCAGGCACTCGAAAACTCGCAACTTTCTCCGTAGCGTGAGAAATCTCTACATCGACATTCGCCACACTCCAAAAAAGGCCGGGGTCAGTGGTATTCACTGGCAAGGCGCACAGGGGACATCGATCGACAATGTCGTCTTCTGGGCAGACACTGCCAAAGACACCACGCAACAGGTAAGCCAAGAGACTTGAGTATCTATTGTCCGCTAATAAGTGCAGGGTATCTATATCGAGAACGGAAAAGGCGGGTTCCTATCGAATGTTCTCTTTATTGGCGGCAAATACGGGTATGTTCGGAGAGTACAATAACTGCACGTTGACTGACATCGCATAGCGCCGTGATGGGCAATCAGCAGCTCACGGCAAGCGAGCTCTGGTTCACTGATATCGTCGGCTCCGCAATGCAACTTCGCTGGGGCTGGGGATGGACCATCCAAGGCGCCAATTTCCAGAACGTGAGGAATGGGATCCAAATCATTGGCGGAGAGCAAGATGTAAGTCACATCAGAATTGGATAGCACCTCTTACTTACCTCTACAGGACCCAGACAAGCGGGAAGTAGGGTCAGTGGTTATCACCGACGTCCAGGGTGAAGCCATGGACACATTCGTCTCGGCTTCTCTTCGTACGGACAACTCGAGCGCAATCCTCATCCAAGGCGCACTTCTCAAGGATGTTGACAGATTCGTTGTTGAAAGAAAGAGCGGTAAAGTCCTTCTGCCTGGGGATGGAGAGGCGGACAAGATCCTCCCTATCGAATCCTGGGGGTATGGCAGTGTCGCGGATGCCAACGGCAACATCACTTTTCTACAAGGCGGCCATGTCGCATCCCCCAAGAGGAACGAGACACTGACAAGGCTCGGTCCGTCAAAGACCCTTCGAAATATGCAGTATTTCTTCACGAGAAGACGCCCGAATTACGCAAGCCTTGATGGCTCTGAGTTCATCGACGTCAAATCGTGGGGAGCCAAGGGTGACGGCAAGTCCGACGACACCGCCGCTTTGAACCGTGCATTTGCGGCTGCTTCCAATATGTCAGCCGTCGTATATATTCCATATGGCATCTATCTTATTCATGATACGGTCACCATCCCTGTTGGCTCTCGAGTCATTGGACAGACCTGGCCTCAGCTGATGGGAACTGGTACCAAGTTTGAAGACATGAACAAGCCTAGACCTGTGGTCCGGGTGGGAGTACCTGGAAATGCAGGAGTTGCCGAAATTCAATCTCTCATGTTCACTGTGCGAGGCCCTACAGCAGGTGCTGTTCTTCTCGAGTGGAACGTTCACGAATCCTTCCAGGGATCTGCAGGCCTCTGGGGTAAGTTAATTCTCTGCAAGTTGCATTCAAGGTACTGACATCTAAAGATTCCCATTTCAGAGTAGGTGGTGCCAATGGGAGCGGTCTTCAAGCAAAGGACTGCCCAATACTTCCAGACAAATTAAGTTTTGGCTGTGTTGCCGCGTCCCTGATGCTGCACGTTACACCCAAGGCTTCTGCTTATATCGAGAATGTTTGGGCCTGGACAGCAGACCACGACATTGATGACGGCAGCCAAACAAGCATTGACGTCTATGCCGCCAGGGGCATACTGATCGAGAGTAGCGGACCAACCTGGCTCTGGGGAACTTCGGTGGACCACTGTCTCCTCTACCAGTACCAGCTCTCTAACGCACATAATGTAATGATTGGGTTCGCTCAGGCAGAATCACCTTACTTCCAATCCCACCCACAGAGCCCCGGCCCTTTCTACGATCAACTCGGTGCTTTTCCGAACGATCCGATATTCCAGAAATGTACCGGGAACGATGATTCTTGTGGTTTCTCCTGGGGATTGAGAATAGTTGACTCAAAGACGGTGTATGTCCTCGGCACCGGGCTCTACTCGTGGTTTCAGAAGCACGTTAGCAAGTGCATCGCTGATGGCAAGATGGAGTGCCAGCAAAAGACATTCTACGTGGAGCAGACGTCAGATCTGTGGACCTTCAGTCTGGGTACCGCTGGTGTTGCTGAAATGATCTCGCCGTTCAGCGGCAAGCCGATAGATGCAGTCTCCAACGGTAACGGATTCGCATCTCCTCTACTTGCTTGGCAAGGGGGCATAAACGGTAGCTCGGGTTCGCGTGAGTTCGAAGGATACTACCTGCATAGCACTGATCTGGTTTCAAATGTCAAGAATTTCACACAAGCCTGTCGCAAGGCACTGACGGCAAGGATCAAGTGTCACGATCATACACGCAAGTTCACGACCGCGCGGTATCATGGTATTCTGAACAGAGACGACATCAAGATCAGCTGGATATGTGCAGATGAGTGCAGAGAATCTATTGACCAGTGGGTTGATTCTGTTGGAAAAGTCTGCGATGGTCAAAGTTGGAACAACGGCGCTTCCGCTGGGTATATGGGTGAGTATATCCAGTATGGCCTCAAGGAACAGTGTCAGACGGATCCTGAGACGGGTGAATGGTGTAATGGTAAGCCTCCACGGCTATGTATCAACGCAACACGAACTAACCTGTATGTAGATATCATTGTCAAGTTTGGCAACTCTAAATCTTTGGAAGACCAGCCCAAGGAAGAGATATGCTCCGACTGTTATGTGGGAAGGCTTCAAATGATGCAGGCTAGCCCATACTCCATCTACCGGACCTATGCCTTCTATCAGAAAGCCCTCAAGGCCATGAAAAAGACATGCAATCTCAAAAATCAAGAGACTGAGCCTCAGCCACCTGTAATACCAGTTCAGCCTGAGCCTGAAACGTGGTGTTTGTCCAACAGGACCTACCAGACAAAAGAAGGCGATACCTGTGATTCGATCGCCGAAGAATTCAGTGTTTCATCCGCCTCAATCTTCATTGGCAATGCGAACGTCGAGTACTGCGACAACATTGAGGCAGGGACCAACATCTGCCTATCTCTTGAATGCAAGACATACACCCGTCCCAAAGGTCAAACTTGTTTCGAGGTTCGTCTTACCACGGGACTCATGACTTCCGAGCTTAGGCAGTACAATCCGTGGTTAGCGAGAGATTGCTCTGACATGAAATCGGCAAGCTGGACATACGGCAACGTTTTCTGTGTGTCTCCTGTCGGCGGGCGGTTCAATCCAACGACCAAGGCGACAAGGGATAAATACAGAAAAAACCCCGAATATACAAATATCAAAACTGATCCCCCATCGGAAATTGAGGTTGCAAATGGAACGACTCTCAACTGCGGTCGTTGGCATGTCGCCGAGAGAGGGGAGAACTGCGCAAGTATCATGCAGAATTTGATAACTGCTTCTCTGTTTCGCAGGATTAATCCCTCTGTAAGGGGTGGTGACTGCACGTCTAAACTTGTGCCTGGCCGGGCCTATTGTACTGGACCACTTGCTAGTTGGGATAGCTAGTACGCGGGATTTGAGTGTCTGGCTGAGTCGATTGCACTCGACAATAGTTGGAGACGTGTTTTTATTAGTTCAGCAGCTCAAGTATCATGTTATTGATGGTGCGATCGCCGTCAGAACAAGGTCTTCCTCTTCCCACCACAACGTCTCAAAGAATAATTCAGTTATTTGTATCTACCATGGTCAGAAAGGATGTGGTGTAGAGAAAGGCCTGGCAGGCTAGAAAAGGACGCCCTCCCTTCGCCACCCAATGTCGTATTTCTCCAGAGCGAATCTTTGAACCAACCACTGTGAACTTGGATACTGCCACTTAATATTACCTAGAATAGGCATCTTTTCTATCCAAGAAGACCAGTACAGCCTCGCTACCCCTAACCCTCACTACACCATTTTCAGCTACCTCCTCAATCTCGACAACACCTTCCGCATCTCCTTGTTTGAACGATTGTCCAGCCCAAAGCACGTTGGCAGCATCTGGCTCGTCCACAGAGGGCGCAGTCAGTCGCTTGATAACAGGTCGAGACTGTTCAGTCTCGGACAGGGGAATCTTGACATCGACAGTAAAATCGTCCGTCGAATTGGAGTAGTATGGTGTCATGTTGATCAATACAAGCTTGCTCAGTTTCTCATCATTATAGACTGCATACCCAGAGAACCGATCCGGATCTGCGCCCTTGGGTGGGTCAAGGGGCAGGATCTGGGTGTCTGGCAGGTTGAATACTTCAGATAGAAACAGTAAACCACCGTAGCCAGGGTTGGCCCTTGCTTGACCCCATTTCTCACTGTCGCGTGGATAGACGAAACTGTACGCTGAGAAGCCGGCCGTATTGGTCTGACTGCTGCTCTGCAGAATCAAAGTGCCTCCTTGGTGAAGATTAACAGAAGAAGCATTGAGTGTAGCGTAGACCAGCTGTGTGTCAATGATCCAGAGCGCATTAGTGAAAGTGTCGGTTACCCCGGGCTTACCAGAGCACGCCACGGAGTTGAATTCTCCCATAACCCATGGTTTACCATGCTCCAGTGCCGCCTTGGCTGAAGGAGCGACCTGATCATCGGCAAAAGTCACGATTCGTGTGTGGTTGAGGAGGTTTTCAATTGTGGCGATGGCGGCGTTGGCAGCGTTGCAGGTGTTGTAGACGTAAGAATGTAAGGAAAACTGTCCGACTTGGTCATCATCATCGACGCCGAGGGGGATGATATCGACAGGTCGCACATTCAGCTCCGTAATGTCTGTTGTGGCAGATGATGCCCACCACTGTCGAGGACCACGACCAATCTCCTCGTCGATGGCAGCCGTCCAATTCTTCCACTGTGCGACATACTCTGCTGTCTCATAGTTCCAGCGCGACTTGGGGAAATGATTAGGTTCGTTGCCAACCTCGAAATACCTGATTCGGTCGTTCTGGTATTCGACAGACGCAACGGCCAGATCTCTTGCAATGTCAAAACTGTCATTTCCAAAGTTGAGAGTGGAAATGAATGACACTTGTTGTGGGAAATTGGACCAACTCTTGTAGTAACCAGGCCCTATGGTCGTACGGTAGATCTCCCCGTTTGGTCCCATCTCGCGAACCAGGTCTTCCCCTTCTGGATCGAATATGAGACGGTCCATGGCCATCCCTCCAGGACGAATTATAGGCTGCGCGCCACGATCAGTGAGTTGGGAGATAAGCTTGAGGAAGAGTTCATTGGGCTCCTCGGCTGTGCCTGCAAACTCGATCCAGAAGGCGGGCTCAATAGAGAAGGACGAGAATGAAGGTTGAAGCTTGATCGATGCACCTTTAACAGGGCTTTCTGGTACGACGAGTGATGAGGCTATGTTCGCTGGAGCAGCGAGTGCTAGGGTGTAGCATGATAGGAGGAGTATCGATCTAGGAGCCATTATCGGTTACTAGAAAAGGGTGTGAAAGGGATAAAGTCGAGAGTTAACAATAACATTGATATCGTTGAAAGTGGACTGTCTTTAAATGCATCCCACGTCTCTGCCACATTAGTCAAATTGACAGTCCCTTTCCATGAGTATACTTCCGGATGACCTCGGTTCAATGCAACAACTTGCTGATCACGGAGCGACACACATGTCCGGTTTCCAAATAAAGTAGCATTCCCCGTGTATCATAGCATTCTTTACTGACGCCGTCATACTATGCAACTTGATTGAATCAGATCACGGAGGGGAAGACACAAGTTGATTTGGGCGGTTCAACGTAAAGGCACAGATGACAAGGGTCCCTGGCGAGTGGTAGTATATGAGGTGTCATTATGCCAAACAGACCAAAGATCGTCATTTTCAAAGCCTGTGTTGTGTTAGTAACGTTACCTTTTCCTCATGAGGGGCCGCGGGACGTGAGGAGAAACACGAGACTGGGGAATACTCTTATGGAGTAGGATAGTTACTCACGATTAATTGTATAGGGAAGTTTGTCTATCCAACAACGCAAATACAGGAAAGTGTCTGTATGTCTACAACACGAAATCACAGGATGTATGGGCAACACAGCACAATTAGTCACATCGCAAGTCGAATATCCAAGATTCTGCTGCTTGACCTTGCCAGCCAGGGCATCTCGTATATAGCCAAATGTAACATGGGTTAGCAAAAGTTTTAGATTATCATGTCAAACTCGACGGAAGCTTTTACGACCTAAACAGAGTTGTTTTTATTCAAGCAGTACCTCGATCGACTATTTGGCACGTCTGCAGAGGAACAATACTTACAATCTATCACTTGGACGAACAGTGCAGGATTTTAGGGCAGAGAAGGTACAGTTGTAGAGATAGATTGTAACTCTCCTGAATAGTACGAAGTATAGCACTGGCAAAGTGTTTGACTACCACACCCTCCCCTTGGATTGAGCAACCTGAATGCGATAGCGTTATTATACAGTTAATTTCAATGTTGCTAATATGAATTCTGTCCATTGCAAATCGTGTCGGAGGTCCATGTCCAAGAACTCCAATCAATCATGTTTTCGATATCCACGAGCTGAGAGAAAAAGTTTGCTTCATCAATTGATGGCGTGTCCAAGAAGGAGAAATCCACCTCTTCCTCACGTAAAGAATCGGGCTCGTCATGTTCAAATACCGGGTTTGAACTACTCGTCGTTGGCGAAGGAGCAGGACTTGTATAAACTGTTGTTCTTTTTACCCGCTTCTTCCGTCCGGTCTTGACACAGGGTAAATCTCTCTTGAGACATCGCGAGCATGGCGATCCATTTGTGTCAACATCACATCGGACCTTGGAGTTGGCGCAGCCTACACGGGTTCTGTTCATTTTTGGTAGTGAAAATAAAAACCGAGATCCATAGCATCGGTATTAAAGAGGTTGAATAGATAGCGAAGAAAAGAAGAAATAAAGATAATCCCGAAGAACCGAAAACCCGAAGAACCGATGTTTTTGACATTTTCCGACTTTATCTGAGAACTGCGATATCTTGTAGATGATGGGAATATGTATACTTATATCAGTGGATATTCTCTTCAATATGGCTTCAACTATCATTCATGTCCCATTCATTCATATCTATATTACATCTTCTAGTCTAACTACCACTTACACAACTCGACCAAACTCTTCAAGATGTCCGACACTCCATCAATGAAGACAACTCTCAACTCGTCGAACCTCACCTGGTTCGACCGTCTCTGCTTCGTATCAAGACTCTCAGATCCTAAAGATCACTCAATCTGGCAAAAACACGCCATCGTCGCAATCATCACTCTGTCCGCCTTCACAGCCCCTTTTGCGTCATGCATTCTGTTCCCGTCTTTTACAAACCTCGTGCACCACTTCCACACCACCGAAACACAAGTCGCCCTAACTACAACTGTTTTCCTCCTGGGTTTGGCGATTGCTCTGTTGTCGTGGAGTACGTTAAGCCAGAAATACGGCCGTCGACCTATCCTGGTGCTGAGCTTCCTCCTGTCAGCAGTGGCCGTCGTTATTTGTGCTGTATCAAATTCACTATCGATGATCATCGTATTTCGATTCATCGAGGCATTGGGATGTTCATCCGCGCAAAGTGTAGGTGCAGGCGTCATCAGCGACATTTATATCTCGACTGAGCGTGGATCAGCGTTGGGGTGGTTCTATCTCGGAACACTTATCAGCCCCCTGATTGCACCGATCATTGGAGGTGCGTTGCAAGTATGGCTGGGCTGGCGTGCCAACCTATACTTTATGGCGATATTCACACTCAGTGCTGCTATGCTCACCACGTTGTGCCTACCCGAGACGTTGGTCAAGGTTCCTAGTCAAGAACAGCAGAAACGGTCATGGTACCAGGGCTGTC
Source organism: Fusarium dimerum (assembly GCA_013623525.1). Lineage (NCBI taxonomy): Eukaryota > Fungi > Ascomycota > Sordariomycetes > Hypocreales > Nectriaceae > Fusarium > Fusarium dimerum. The sequence continues at coordinate 44,590 of JABGLY010000012.1, forward strand.
ATGAGCGACTGTATAGCTCCGTTGCCTAAGCTGCAGTACTTGCTGGTCCCGTCGATTGCTCTGACCATCACCTACGTGAGTGTCTGCTTTGCAAGCCTCTACTGCTTCAACACAACCCTACCCTATGCATACTCAGCGCCTCCTTACAATCTCTCCGCCATCGAGATCGGCCTCTGCTATATCAGCAACTGTCTCGGCTACGCAATAGGGAGTGTTTTCGGTGGTAAGCTGAGTGATGCCAAGCTGCGTCAGTATCAAGTCATTCATAATGGAGAACTTCGCCCAGTGGAGAGAATCAAGACGATTTGGTACGGTGTTGGCTTCGTTCCAGCTGGTTTGCTAATCTACGGATGGTTGGTCGAGGAGAAGGTATTCTGGTTTGCCCCTCTGATTGGAGCTTTTCTGTTTGGACTGGGCCTTATGCTGGTCACGACGACTGTGATGCCTTTTCTTGTTGATGTGAAGCCTGGAGGTGGAGCTTCTGTAGTGGCTGATCTCAACTTGGTACGCAATATTCTGACTGCCATCGGTACTGTTGTGTCACCGATTGCGACGAACAGTATTGGATTCGGGTGGTGGATGTCAATTTTGGCTTTGATCTGTACTTTGGCAGTTGGTTTCGTTGTTATTGTGATTCATAGAGAGGGCATCGAGAAAATGAAGGAGACGGTGGAAGTATAGATGATGTATCTTGGAAGCCTGCTAGAATAATTCACACGCGTTAGACCATCGCAAGTAGCATTGATATACTTTGCCACTGTTACCACGATTGCGTTAATATGGAACAGATGTTAACTTCAACAAGCGAGTTCACAAAGAGGAGGAGAAGCTGTTCAGGTCATGGTAAGTCATAGTCATGGGTCCCCGAATGGCATGTTACCCAGACATATACTATACTACATATAATGAGTCGCTTATGCTCACGACTGTGCTAGAATCTGGCTTATGTCACAACATTGTAGCAAACGATACCGCTTCTTCTCCATCATGACTTCTCTACCAATCCATGTAGTCATCAGCAAGCAAGCCTTACCCAGTGGCAGACGACAAGATCATTCATCAGTTCCCTCATGTCTATTTGACAGTCGCTTTTGGCTTTTGATTCGCTCTTTGTGTCAAAATTCGACCGACGACGTGAAACCATGGGCATAAATTTGGTAGTCCTCATGATGAAGATGCATTACGTGTATCGTAGTCGTGGTCTTGTCCAGTTAGTCACAGTCGTTCACGGAAATGCGAGACTTCACTCTCAGATCTTGGTACATAGCAGCTACTAGAAACCAGGGGGGCGGTAAGTTCATCGTAGTGGTTGTAAATATACCTTCTCAAACAAAGTGTGTGCATGACCCTTGCAGACAGAACCACCAGTACCAGCATCACGAATTCTCGATCGTAATCCAGACCCTCGGAACGTGTGGCCAACAATTTAAAACCTCCCACCATTCATGCACAATACTTTATTGTCCACTGAATACACATCTTCAATACCTCAATTTTCGTGTCTTGAGCGTAGTTCTGAGCTTAAGTTGTGGTTATCTGCTTTCTTTTCCCCAATCACGTTCCCAAACAACCAGATGATGCCATGCCGATCGGAGCCAATCACCCTCGGAACCTCTCAAACAACCCTGCATGTCATTCCTCTTCACCCACCTTGTTCTCAATGATAACCTCAGAACCGACAGCGTGGGATTCAATCATGCAATGTTCCCCAAAGCATAAATTATCTTCAACAGGGGGGTTATATGCCTCTCGATCGTTATTTGACCTATCGGGGAAATACCGATCTGGTGGTGAACCGGTGAAGCAAGGATAAGCTAATTCTGTGGGATGTGGCATCATCGGGAGCTATATCTACGACATCGGCAGTTTGGAGCCGGCGAGGGGGCATGGGGTTGAGAAGCTCAGACAGGTTCCCAGGGTTTATTATTACTTAAAAGCCAAGTCCCAGCGATCACAATTTGGAAGTCTCTCTTGTAGACAACCCGAACCATCTGCCCATCATGGCACACCTCATCAGAGCGGAAACAAGCGCTGGGGCCATCGAGCCGCCCCTCTCACCCGCGGTTGGCTATGTCGTAGTCATCGCCATCGGCTTCCTAATCGCTTTCATCATGATATTCCTCACGCACATTTTGAAAAAGACCGTCGGCGAGGATAACAAGACGACGGAAATGTTCATGACTGCCAACCGTAGCGTCGGCACAGGTCTGACTTCCTCGGCTGTCATATCCTCCTGGCTGTGGAGTACGGCCATGCTGGGTAGTACTCTGGTTGGGTATAACTTTGGTGTTGCCGGGCCTTTTTGGTTTGCAGCAGGGTGAGTGTCATCGGTTGAAAGGATCTCAAAATACTTACACATGTTAGTTGCTCGCCAATGATTGTGTTCTTTGCATTGTTAGGTATAGCATGCAAATTGAGAGTGCCTGAAGCACATACACTACTCGAGATTGTACGGATCCGTTATGGCACATCGGGACATATTGTTTGGATTGTGCTATGCCTGATCAACAATATCATCGCTGTTGCCAACATGCTTCTGGGAGCGAGTGCAGCAATCTCTGCTCTGTATGTCATGTCACTTCTGCTGAATCTTGGGTGTCTGCTAACCTCTGTAGGACTGGAATGCACATCATCGCTGCTACCTTCTTACTACCTGTTGGTGTTGTACTCTACACGTTTGTTGGAGGCATCAAGGCCACTTTCTTGACCGATTACTTTCACACGTTCGTCATTACCGTTATTATCTGCTTCTTCACAGTCAAGGCGTTTCTTGTACCGGAGATTGGATCGCCCGGTGGTCTCTACGATCTTATTGTCCAAGTCGGAAGAGATCATCCTGTGTCTGGCAATCATCAAGGGTCATTCTTGACCATGACGAGCAAAGATGTATGTTACTCTTACCCCGACGCACCGTCTAGACACTGCTAACTGAAAATAGGCCATCTACTTTGGCATCATCCATCTCCTCGCTAACTTTGGTCTCGTCATCATGGACACGGGCTTCTTCGCCAAGGCGTTCAGTGCGGCACCGCAAGCTGTTGTCCCTGGCTACATTGTCGGTGGCATCGCCTACTTTGCAATCCCATGGTGTCTCGGCACTCTCATGAGCTTTGCTGCGCTCGGTCTCGAGGATACACCTCTCTTCCCTACATATCCCAGACGCATGACCTCTGTCGAGATTTCCAATGGTCTTGTGATGCCGTATGCTGCTATTGCTATTGCGGGCAAGGGTGGTGCCGCAGCAGTGCTTCTGATTACCTTCATGGCGGTTACTTCAACTATCAGTGCCCAAGTTATTTCCGTCTCATCAATCATCAGTTTTGACATCTACCGTCAATACTTCAACCGAGCAGCCACCGACCGTGATGCCATTCGTTGGAGTCACATCGGTGTCGTCTTCTTTGGTCTGTTCTCGGCCGCCTTTTCAACTGCGCTGTACTACGGCAACGTCGACCTTGGCTGGACTCTGTACATGCTAGGTGTCTTGACTTGTCCTGGAATCTTCCCAACTGTCTTTACAATTCTGTGGAGGAAGCAGTCCAAGATTGCTGCCATCGTTTCACCCCTTCTTGGCCTAGCAACTGGCATTGCAGTCTGGCTTGGCTCTGCCTCTGCCTTGTACGGAGAAGTCACAGTTGCCTCTACTGGGAAATCTCTTCCATGTGTATACGGTACTGTCGCTTCTGCCTTGAGTCCAGCTCTATACTCAGTCGTCATCTCGCTCATCAGGCCTGCCAACTACCAATGGGCAGACTTTCGAAATGAGCGACTTGCATTCGATCAAGCCGACTCAACCAGCCCTTCTCAGCATGGCACTACTCACGAAGAGAAGATTGCAAGTTATACCCAGGATAAGGCTCGGTTGAAACACTGGGGTACTCTGGCTGCGGCATGGTCAGCTGCCACGTTCCTCGGGCACTGGGTTCTCTGGCCACTCCCAATGTACGCCTCCAAGTATATATTCGGGCGAAACTTCTTCATTGCTTGGATCGTCATTGCCATCATTTGGGTGTGGGGAACCATGCTAGTAGCTGGTTTCTACCCGATTGTTGATGGTTGGCCGCAGTTGAAGACGGTGTACCGTGGTTTACGAAAGCAGAATGTCACTCAGGAACAGGAGCAGGAGGGCAGTAGCTCTGGCGTTCAGAGTGATTCATCGGTCATTGTGCAGGAAACGGAGGGCGAGAAGGGGGGTTTGAAATCATTGGCCTGAACATGGCTTGTGCTTTCGGGAAGGCATAGTAGACTTCTCGATACGTTGACGGATTCATGACACGATTTTCAATGCTGGGGGTCCCATAACAAGTCAATCGACTTGTTCCTGTCATAGTTTTCTCGACAATAAAAGAATGAGTAATGGTTACTTGAGCCGGCCCTTCCGAGATCTGGCAACATATTCCAGGCATATCTGTAGAGCAGCGTATCGCTTTGACGTGGCCCCGGCAATGGAATTGACTCGGCATCTTTTCTTCTCATGCTTAAGAATGATCCGAAGCTAGTTTGAAATACTAGAAGATATATGGTTGTCTAAATATGCTACCAATTAAATATCCACTGATAATGCAATGTTCGTACCGTTTCCAATTCACATGAAAGCACTGTTTGTCATGTTTTGAACTTGACTTTAATGTTCTCGTGTTAGCTAGCATTCAGATGCATAGTTATATAGCTAGTTAGGCTCACAATTATTCTGCCTTCCAATGATACTGCGCTGCTGGATGATCAGCAGGAGGTCTAGCAACACCCTTCTTCCCATACAAGTTCTCCCGGTAGGTCCCTCCATCAACAGCATAATCCTCCCAGAACAGTCCTCGCTTTCTCAACACTGGCAGGAGATCCGAGATTACTTCTTCAAATGTCGATGGGAACAGCGCGTATGAGAGATTGAAACCATCCACATCGGCTTCATCTACCCATCTCTCCAGTTCATCTGCAATATGCTCAGGCGTTCCAGCAACTGTAGCACCCAAGCCACCGACTTTGATATGGTTGGCAACAGTGTGCTTGGTCCATTTGGGGACACCAGGGACAGACTTGGACCAGGACTCAACGGCGGAACGAATAGCATTTGACTCGACATGCCTCAATTCCTCGTCGTCGCCATACTTGGCAAGATCAATACCAGTCCACCCGCCAAACAAGGCCAACGCACCATCCTCGGATCCATAGCTAACATACTCCTCATACTTGGCGTTAGCTTCCTCCTGCGTCTTGCCGATGATGGGACAAAACATGGCGAGGAACTTGATAGCGGTGGGATCACGCCCGTACTCCGCCTTGGCGAGGGAACGGATCTCAGCAATGTTCTTTGCCACAACGGAAGGGCTGTGTCCAGCAACAAAAACAGCTTCGGCATGCTTGGCTGCAAAGTTCTTTCCGGACTTGGATGTTCCAGCCTGCAGGATCAAGGGGGTTCGTTGGGGAGAAGGTTGACAGATGTGAGGGCCGGGAACATTGTAGTACTTCCCTTTGTGGTTGATGAGACGGACTAGGGAGGGGTCTGTGTAGATTCTCTTCTCACGATCAAGTTTGACAGCGTCATCCCGCCACGAGGATTGCCTGATTATCGTTAGTGCTGGCGTACGGGTGAGACAAAGTGAGGCACTCACCAAAGCTTGTAAGTCACATCAACATATTCTTCGGCAATCTCGTATCTCTTATCATGGTCAGGCTGTTCAGTGTGTCCCAAGTTTCTCGCAGCTGAATCGAGATAGCCCGTAACAATGTTCCAGCCCAGACGACCGCCAGTGAGGTGGTCCACGGTACTGAGTCTACGCGCCAAGTGATACGGCTGCTCATAAGTTGTGGCCACGGTGACACCAAAACCGATATTTTTGGTGGCAGCGGCCATGGCGGGCACGGTAGCGAGAGGTTCATTCACAGGCCACTGCGCACCAGACACGATAGCTGGATCGGGATTTTGAGGACCCTTGTATACATCATAGGAGCCCTAGTAGTGATGTGAGTGAATGCTGGTCTATTTTGTGTGAGTCGACTTACCAAGACATCAGCGATGAAGATTCCGTGGAATTTACCCCCCTCAAGAAGTTGGGCCAGCTTGATCCAGTGCTTGATATCATTGAATTCCCAGGAGCGATCTTGCGGATGGGCCCAAAGACCCGGTGATTGATGTCCACTGCATGACTCTACAAAGGCGTTGATGATGAGCTGCTTCTTTGGCTTTGACGCCGTGTCAGTCTGTCCGGATGCCATTGTTGTTGTATAGGAATACGAATACTGTAGAAGTGATGGTTACGCTGTGGGGAGACCAGCACTTCCTGGGGGTGTTTTAAGAATGAGCACCATTGAGTTTGAGCAGGGATACCATTGATTTCATTGTGGTAGACTTTTGGTGATGGGATCACGCAATTTCAAGGGAAGTAAGGCATGACCGGATATCGGGCGTAGCATCTGTAGAATATTGGAAAGCAATTGCGTGATCGATTCCATGATTCCGGTCACGGCACTTGCAACCGTGTGATGCATTAGTTCTAACACTAATAACTTTTGAATTTAGAGGTCGGGATGTGAAGCGAAGTCTTTGGGGAATTGTGAATGATGGTAAAATGTAAAATATGAGGTCCAGGGCCAGGCGGAATGGGCAATGGACTGGTCAATTCACGGTCCATGGTTAATTAGGTTGGTCCTGTTGATTCACTACACGTGACCGAACAGACCCTGGGCTAGGCAGCAGTCCCATCAGAGATACTTGGCAATTTTCAATTTAATTTAAAAACAGCAGAGTAGAGTGAACAAGCTACATCCAATCCAACACAATGGAATGTCCTTGAGATCAGGCTCCATCACCAAAAGTCCCCGACCAGCACTCCTTTTAGCGTGCAGATAATTAGTGCATCGGGTTGTCCATACGGTACAGTACTGTACACTTCTGAGGTTTCATCGTTTCAACCAATCGCCTATCATCGTCACCTAATCCTGCTAGCTATGGCACCACCAGTGACCCTCTACGTTATCGCGTCACACACGTGGGATGTCGAGCACGAAAACGAGGGCATTCGTGAGCCCGAAGTCTATTCGACAAAACAAGCCGCTAACGAGGGGGCTCGGAAACTCATGAGACGATACGCGGAACTGCTCAACCCCCTGGGTGACCCTGATGAGTTTACGTTCCATCACAATCTCGATGATGAAGGTCTTTATAGAGGTGAGCTGTCTGAGAGCCCCTATATCTCTGAATAAAAATTTACAAGCTGACCGTTGGAGATAGGCACCATGGATGCTGGCCCTTATTCAAGTTTGGCCGCAGAGATGTACGTGTACAAGGTCATTCTGAACAAACCAGGTACCAGAAACACAGTAAAGTTGCCTATAGAGGGCAAAGGTAATTGGCCAGAAGTCAAGGTTGAAGATGCCGACGTCCAGGTAGAAGAAGTTGAGGTCAAAGACGAGACTGACCATGATGGCGATGGTGGTGATGGTGGTGATGGTGGTGATGGTGGTGATGATGATGATGAAGAGGATGAAATCGAGGAGGAACCCCCGAAGACTAAACGATCTACTACAAGAAGCAAGAGTTCCATCACCAAACCGACCGTCAAGCACAACGTCACCCGCAAAAAGATTCCATCAGGCATCCCCAATTGTTTGAAGGGCGTCAAGCTTCTATTCACTGGTACCTTCGAAACCATGGACCGCGTTACCTCCATCGCCACGGCAAACAAGTACGGCGCCGAGGTCGTAACCAAGCTAGAGGATACCGATTACGTCGTTCTCGGACTTCGAGCTGGGCCTAAGAAGCTGCAGGTTATCAATGAACTTGAGTTGGAGACGATCAACGAGGATGAGTTTTTTGATATTCTCAGGAATGGAGTTAGTAAAGATAAGAGGCAGAGAATGGCAAATAAGAGAAAGGCCGATGAAGAAGAGGCACCTGAGGAAGAGGAGGAGGAGGTGAAGAAGCCACGTACAAGTGGTAGAAACAAGAGGGCGAGAAGGTGATTTTGATATTACTCTGTATTTTGGATATTCCTGGCGTTGTAGAGCAAAATCATGTTCCTCGAGATGGGTGCTGTGTTGTAACCTCCCCTCCGTGTAAATCCGAATTGATAACAGTGACAAGATACAAATGACGCGCTCTTCTCCGCTATAATGATGTAATACTCTACTGATCCGAATAACTTGCATAGGATCTAACCTACAGTATGTGACCTTTATAACCTGATACCAACATCAACATCAAAATCAACACATAAAAAATGGTTCGCGTTTTCATCACTGGCTCAAGCGACGGCATCGGTCAAGCAGCCGCTAAGCTTCTGGCGGAGCAGGGCCATCATGTCGTCTTGCACGCCCGCAACCCCGACCGGGCGACTTCAGCCCAAGCCGCCATTCCCAAAGCCAAGGCTGTGCTGGTTGGAGATCTGTCTTCGATAAAAGAGACAAAGAAGCTCGCACAGGAGGCTAATGCCGCAGGACCGTTTGATGCCATCATCCACAATGCCGGTATTGGCTACGGTGCGACGTCGTCAAAGACGATCACGAGTGATGGCATCTCAGCTGTTTTCTCCGTCAACACACTGGCACCATATATCTTGACGTGTCTTATGGATAAACCAAAGTCAAGACTACTCTTCATGAGCTCCGATAGCCACTATGGCGGTGACGAGACACTCCGCGATGCAACGCAGTCGCATTCATACAGCAACAGTAAACTACACGACGTCATGCTTGCAAAGGCCTTCACCCGTCGATGGAAAGATATCCAGGTCATCAGTATGCATCCCGGATGGGTCAGGACCAAGATGGGTGGCCAAGCTGCACCAGGAGGACTCGATGAGCCTACTCTGGCGTTGACAAGCTGGGCGACGGGGGAGGGATCATTGGCAGACGTCGCTTCGGGTGCATTTGTCACTACGAGAGGGGAGGAGACGCCGCATCCAGGAGCGGATAATGTGGGCAAGCAGGATGAGTTGTTGGATATTTGCAGAGAGGTGTCTGGAGTGTCGATCCCAGAGTGACCGAAATTCTTGATGTCTTAGAGGATTGAAAGTTTTTAGTGAGGATATGGTCAAAACTCGGTTCCATTGGATGTAACAACCAACCATTTCAGGACGGTTTTCATGCAGATAAGAGTGACCTCAATTCATTTTTCACTGATATGATAACTCATCATCCATGCTCAAAGCGTGTGATGCAACTATGTGATGGCAGATATCTGCTCTTGGGTTGTCTCTTCCCTTGTCTAGGGCCATATTCAAAATGGCTTCACTCCAAGTGCTCATAATCCACCACATCAGTACGACCATCAATACATCTTTTAGATGGCACCCTTGGGTATCCGTAAACCCACAACACCATCATTCTGCTGAACGCCCTAAACCTCTCGCCGACCGTCCCAGGTCACGCATCAACTGACATAGATTATCCACCAACGGCAGAACCTCACTCTTGGTAGAAACAGCTGGATTATACAACACAGCGATGCACTTCTCCATGACAACCTCGGGCTTACTCAGAGGAACTGGCACGCACATTCCAGGATCACCCGTACTCTCATCAGCCAGTGTGCAGTCGCCTATCACGGGCGTTCCGTACCCAAGTGTGATCCAGCGCTGAATCGATGCTTCGCGACCTGAATCCAGCCATACCAGATCAGGCACATCGCTTGGTGCGGGTGTGTTTCCTGACCTCTCAGCTGGCTGTGTAAAGTGTCTGTTCAATGACGGCGACTCGACACACTTTATAATCGAGTACACCCAAAGAGTGAGACTGGCATGGTAGACACAGATAGCCTCGAAATGCATCAAATGCTGGCCAACGCTAGGCATGCATCGACCTGCTCGCAAGACTTGACCAGCATGCCAGATGGCTCTTCGGGCATGAGCGCTGTGTGACCACTGCAGAAGCTCAGGATAGGCACGACGAGCTTCTTCTTCTCCTTCTTTGCCAGCAAATGTCTGGAGAAGATCAAATGGTACGTGCAAGTTGAGTAGGATGCGGTGAATCACAATCATGGACTTTTGGTGATGTCTATGAAGTGGAGATTGCCATTCTCCCAGGGTGAGTCTCACGCGATCAAGGGTTTCAAAGACTTGGTGATAGGAGGAACTACTAGACCGCCAGTTGCCGCTGAGGTGGGTTGAAGATGAAGAAGTAGAGTGCGGGAGCATTTCCAGGGTTGATCCTGAACACTCCATGACGGAAACCAGCTGTAAATGGTTCCAGACGAGTTGCCATGCGCCGCAGAGGACAATCATGGCGCAAAAGGGTAGATCAAAAGCCTTTTGATCCTTGAGACTCGCCACGTTCGTCAAATAGTTGATCGGAGACCCCGGCCGTTCATGTCGAGCCGCAGCTGCTGGTATCAGTTCGAGATATGCGTTTCGCCAGTCTTCGGCGCTCGTTGCAAGCCAGAGTTGCGGGCATGCGGGTGGATCAAGAGATATTTCAGTGGAAGAAATGAGAGGAGGTGTTTGTAGGGCCATTGAGGTTTTGGCATCGTGCCATACGATGTGAAGAGCGAGTCTATTCGAGGTCAGTTTTGGTCTTCATAGGACATGTTGGTAGAGACGACTTACCGTTTCAACGACTCCATTTGTATCCATTTCCGCCACTTTGTTGACAGCGTGGCAGCGTTGTCTTCTGCGTCAGGGATAATGGAACTGCTTGCTGTACGTTTGAGGAATCCTCCAGAGCGTCTCAACATCTACAATCATCCGGTATCAGCATCAAGCAGGGGTAAAATAGTTTCTCATATTACGTACCGTGATAACATGCAGAAATTCAGATTCACTGAGTTCCATGTTTCGAGAGTTGCCGCTCCATAGACCAACTTCGAGCTCCAGAGAGAATGCCTGCAAGTACTGGATGTTCCTCGTAGTGCGGTTATCACGCTCGAACTAATAAACGCTAGAATTAGTTAACTTCTCAAGCATAAGCGCCTAAGCTTAGACTTACCATCGTCGGTAGTATGCCACGCACAGATGCCTGGAGTGCAAAGCCTAGCTTGCGTAGAGCCGGTTGCGGAGATATCGTGGCACCGGCCGCGATAATCATGACCAGCAACACGGGCACCTGAGCGTTAGCTTCGAAGGTGGGATAGTGTAGCCAGGAAGTACTCTGATAATAATGTCGTCGGAGATAGTAATGCATCAGACTATCCAACAGGTCCAGACTAGGGAAAGCAGATACGACATCAGGGATGTTGTTCTGGTCACAGCTACCTAGGATAAGAGCTAGAATTTTATCACGGAGAGTGTGATCCAGGTGATGCTGGGATACCTGCGACATGGCTTCGGGAAGGGACTGCGTGTCAACACTGTTCACATCCAGGGACAGATTGACCTGTTCAATGCCTCTTCTATCCAACTGTGTCGGAGTCCATCGCCAGATAGAGCGTTTGAAAGCGTCTGCTCCAAGACTCGCACGAACAGAACTCGACGCAACCGGTGTTCTCGTCCCAGATTTCGCTGGGCCGCCAGCATCGTCCATCATCATCATTGACTGCTGTCCGTTGTTTGCCCTGAGAGCAATGGCATCAACAATCTCCAGCTCTGCAGCGCTGAAGCCCCCTAATCCGTAGTCGTTAACCCATTCCATTCCAAAATTGAGGTAATCGCGAGACGGATATCGGTTCTCATCCGTCGTGTCTTCGGGACTGAAAAATGGGTCTGGTGCTGATAATGGTAAAATCATATCGTTCAAGAAGTCCTGCAGTGGCGAGATTTGCGCAAACAATGGCACCTCAGCGGGTAGTTGCTGCTGTGTGATTAACTGGCCACTCCCGCCCTGTGAGCATTGAACTGTTGTTCCATCGTGGACGTCGACAGTCACGTTGGGCTCAACAGCCACTGTCGACACAGTAGGCTCCCATCCCATCGAGTGGTCAGCGTCATTGTCATGACAAGGCTGGATGTGATCAACAGCCAATATTTCGGACGACAAATCTACTCCACTGTCAAGAGTCGACGCCGCATGAATTTCATCGCCTGCCAGCACCTCAGACGACAGGTCCACCGCACTATCGAGGGACGACGACACATCAGACGCTTGTGCAGAAACAAAGATGCATTCGATCCGTCGCTTCTCACACCGACGACAAGGCGCATTACCTTCACATCGAAGCTTAGCCGCTGCGCAAGGTCGACAAGCCCGCAAAGCCCGAACGGGCATCACCGAAGCAGACGAGCTCCGACGAATGCTTGATCCGCCCGGGTCGCTGTGCTTTTCCAGATGTCGTTTCAGAACATCTGCTCGAGCGAAACCCTTACCACAGGTCGGACAGCCAAAGGGTTTCTCGTGCGTATGTGAACGCTGGTGTCGCACCAGGTGACCAATACGTGAGTAGGATTTTCGACAAACGTTGCAAGAGAATAATGTTTCGCTCCGGGATCTCGGATGAGCTGTGTGATGTTCTGGCAGTCTGAGCTTGATGGGCTCGGAGCCGTTGAAATTCGGGTCATCCGTTGTGGACTGCATAACTGCAGCGAGATATGAGGAAGGGCCAGGTAGGTTTGCGGGCGGCTTCCCCGTCAATATGATCGGATCGAGAGGTGGATATCAGATTGCTTCTTCTGGAGTCTGGGGTATAGGTTTGCTGGTGAAATGAGGGGGGTAGAAGGCGGGGGGGTCGGGACTGGCTCCCACATGCCGATGCTTTCGTCAGGGGAAGATTGATAGGTTCCACCATCCCGAAGCAAACGGACTGGGTGTGATGGGGGGAAAGTGTGCTAGCTTGGTGGTTGTTATGGTTAGAGCACATTGTATGGGTGTTCTACTTCTTGTGTTATTTGTACAAACTGGTTTGTGTACGCTGCGACGGACGGCACCTTCAGTGGTCATCCTCCAGATCTGTCTCTTTGTTGCCTACGACACTGATTAGCTATTCGTTATTGACAATATTCATCATGGGACTTTCAGGCAAGCCCTTGACCCCCGTGCACTGGTTCTCCCATGGGACTACTATGATGCTAGGCGAAGAGAGTGATTCGGCCAAGTACTGGAAGAAGTGTGGCGATGAAGCACTTGCACGTGGAGTCAAGGGAATTGTCATGATGGTGAGTTACCCGTTATCGTTCTTGATACCCTGAAGGCATTGGAAACTACTAACTTGGGCTTCTCAGGGCGCACATTGGGACGCACTGAACGACAAGATCATGGTGGCCGCGAACCCCAAGCCCAATAAATCCCCTGTCGCATACGTTCATCCCTCCAAATATGTCGACTACAAACTCAACCCCGACATGGAAACGGCCAAGAGATGTGTTCACATGCTTCGGGATGCAGGTTTTGATGCTGCTGAAGATCCCGCCTTCGACTGGATTCACGATACCTATCTCGTCTTGATCCGCATGTTCCCCAACGGCTGTCCTCCCACCACCATCATCTCCATGAACGCCCGATACGATCCCCACTACCATGTTGCCGTTGGTGCAGCACTACGGCCGCTTCGGCAGGAGAATTACTTGATAATTGGTTCCGGGGGTGCTGTTCATAATCTGTATCGCAACGTCTGGCAGCCAATGCTGGACTACTCGGATAACTTTGCGCAAGAGACACCCCCTGAAGCCTGGGCTCTCGAGTTTCGTCAATCTGTTGAAGACGTCGTGACGCAGAATTCAGGACCCTGGCTTCGACGTGGTATCACCCGACTGATGAAGCATCCGCAGTATAGAGATGCTCATGGGTCGGATGATCATTTCATGAGTGCCATGTTCGTTGCTGGTGCTGCGGGGTCGTGGGATGATCGAGGTCAGAGTGGGAAGCTAGGAGCAGAGACTTGGGAACTAGTAGGTTTGATCAGTATCTTGGTTTGTGTCTTGTCTTACTGACTGTCTACAGACAAACATGTGTAACTCGCAGTTTACCTTTGGTTCTTGGGATCAACAGAATGTCAAGGTGGCGGTATAGAATCACTTATAAGCGTGTTATTTACAAATATCATATATATGAAGGTTATTGTTATGAGCGAATTATTCTGCTGCAAATCAATCTCGTGGTTCCATGGTGGTCATATTACACCCCAAATTCACCTCTGTCGTTTGTTGACAGTCTGGGATTAACACTACAAGCCTTTCGAAATGCTCAGGAATTGACTCATGACTTGAAGTACGGATGTTTTATATGGAGGAACTATGCCTCAATATATTACACTACATGTCTTCGCGCCACACCTAAACCAGCCAGTTACCTCCATCGTGTCCATGCATACCTCGCCAAAAACCCCATGCCAATGATAGCGCTCAGATGGAATATACCCCCAACTATAATACCCTGCTCAAAAAACCCAATTGCATGTCCTGGTGGCTGCTTCACCATAATTTCAGCCTCCAAAATCTTCTTTCGAAGCGCTCTCACAGCCGCATGATCATCTTTGTCCACGATTTCTGCAAGGCTAGTAGCTAGCTGTGCGAACTGCACATACTGTGGCTTTGGCCTCGAGAACATGTCCGTCGTATAAGGCTTTCCAGGTTCTGTTGCAAAAGATCCAGGGGGCACTGGTCCAGCTATAAGATCAATGGGGATCTGGTTCACACAGCATATTCTGCTTTCAATGAACTGACCCAAGTATTTCGCTGTGCGGTTGTTGCCGAAGAAGTAGACAGCATTCAGCCTATCGTCTTCCCTATTTGCCAGGTCGAGTGCTTCATCAACACTGCGGACAGGGTGGATTACAAGAACTGGCTCTGATACCTTGCGCTTCAGGCAGGGAGAGCTGCGGTCTTTGATGAGCACAACCGTTCCCTTATTACCAGAAACGACCACCTCAGTGCCTGCTTGGCTGAACTCCTTCTGTAGCTGTCGATTCTGTCGCTCCGAGTTGAGCTGGTCGCCAGGGGAAATACTATTGTTCTCAACATGCTGCATGAAGTATCGCACACCTTGTTCGGCAATGACTTTACAAAACTCCTTGAGACGAAATTCATTGACATAAACCAGATCAGGGGCCAGTGGAGCCTGTCCAGAGAAGGCAAACCGAGCACGAAGAATCTCGGCTGCGCTGGTCCCAATGTTCGAGTAGCGATCGACAATGGCGATACAACGTCCCCGTGGAGGTGAAAGCCGGTCCGCGGTGACTTCAGAGCTGGTAGCGCCGTCGATCGAAAAGTGAAGCACGTATTTTGATGGGAGGCCGTCTAGCGTAACTGGCTCTTCAACTATCGCAAACGTCTCCCTTGCAAGGCCTTTCTCAAGAACTCGTCTAAGGAGTCGAGCCTTGGAGGAAAGATTATGGGGTAGCTGAAGGAAAACAGGTGAGAACGTAACCAATGGACAAGACAAAAACCCGACTTGCCAGAACATACCTGTAGAACGATGCAGTTACCCGCCGCGACAGCAGTAGCCACAGCATTCAGCGTGGAATGCACTGTGTTGTACCGAGATGGCGTGATGTAAATTAAGCCATAGGCATCACGCATATCTGGGTTATCGTGTCCATGAGCAATTCGATATTCTTGTGCCATACATGTTTCTAGATCAATGCCCTTGAAGAGATCTTGAACATGTTGTAACAGGAGGAGACTCTGAATCTCCGACTGCGATCGCGAGAGCTTGTCTGCTACCACGATCTCACCGGTGATATCATCGTATAGCTCCTTCAAAGCCCCATACAGCTGGGAAAGCTGTCGCTGAACGAATCGTATCGTCTTGGCCTTGCCTTCGATACATGCTTCGATTACGTGCTGTGTAGAAGGATCCATCCTCGGTGAGTATGGTAGGGTTGATGAGTTCTGGACAAGCGGTAGACTCGAGGCGTCACGGTCTAGAGAAGTAGTTTTATCACGTTATCATACATGGTTTATTCGTGTCTAAAACTTATCATGGGATTAGTTTAAGGAGAGAAGTCTCATGCGTTTGCCCCACGCGGGGCCGAAGACAACGAATGCGGATGATCCGGGGTAGCGTAGTGTCTTAACCCACATCCCGAGGCCAGGGGAGGCCGAGACGTTTGCCACAGCTACAATACAACACAACTAATCTATACACATGATAGAAGGAGGACGAGGGGATCCTGTAAAATTGTTCTCGACATTTATTTCCCTTACACAGCATTTGACAATATTCACGATATTTGTACGCTATCATGTCTGTCACGACAACAGCTAATCCCATAGCTCGCGCTGTCGACGAAGTTCTTATCGACTATGAAGTTCACCACAGCGGCCCCGGGGAATTATCACTCTCCCAAAATGCACGAGATGAAAGGCACGCTGTAATTCAGCAGAACTCAGCCTCCAATCCCGCAGACTGGGACTACGACCATAGGAGAGTGCCTTCATACCGGTCCATCGATCGAAACCTGGACCTGAGTGAAAGGCCAAGATCCTCGAATGCGTTCGAGGCGATATTTCTGTCTACCATGTTTCGGGGTGTATATATCGTGGCCGTAAGTCATGGGCTCTCCGATGAGTTGGGCAGTAAGGCTGACTGAGTACAGACTCTGGATCGTGTTTGGCGGGCAACGGGAGGGAAGCTGAATGATACGTATTTTAGATACGCTATTGGGGGTGAGTGGTGAGAGAGAGATTGGTATACAGCAACATCTCTTAGCTTGTCGGGTGATTTTATTGAACAAATATATGCTCCCATAATCTAGTCTATCGTGTCCAACTATCTTCCGTCCCTCTTGATGATCTAGTCACTTCACATACCAAGAATAATTTAGCATTTTCAACGCACGCACAGCAAACCTCTGTCCCGTTAAGCACAACTGTTACCCCTCCGGCCTGTGCCATCTCTCCCGAATTCTCAACGTCTCCCCCGCTCACCCACCCAC
>JABGLY010000013.1:0-80429 GCA_013623525.1 Fusarium dimerum
GTGGCGGTCACATCCTCAAGGCCGTCAACCACCCCGACGCCGACCCCCTCTACGTCTCCACCATCGCCGTCGGTGATGCCCCCGGTAACGAAGACTACACCGAGTACGAGGGCCAGATCTGCCGAACCGTCTGCTCTGGTCTTAACGGTCTCATCCCCCTTGAGGAGATGCAAGGTCGCAAGGTTGTTGTCGTCTGCAACCTCAAGCCCGTCAAGATGCGTGGCATCAAGTCCTGCGCCATGGTCCTTGCAGCCTCCCCCAAGGTCAAGGAGGGTGAGGCCGATGACCACAAGGGCCCCGTCGAGCTTGTCGCTCCCCCAGCCGACGCCAAGGCTGGTGAACGTGTTTTCTTCGAGGGCTGGGAGGGTAAGCCCGAGGGTGTCCTCAACCCCAAGAAGAAGATCTGGGAGACTTTCCAGCCTGGCTTCACCACTACCGACTCTCTCGAGGTTGGTTTCGACGCTAGCGCTGTCGAGCAGCTCGGCAAGACTGGTGTTGGAAAGCTCGTCACTGAGAGCGGTGGTGTCTGCACTGTCCCCAGCCTCAAGAACGCTGTTGTGCGATAAGAAAATAAGGACCGGATAAAATAGAAACTAGATAAATACAAAGATCCTGCAGAGACTTTTGTCTGTCCATCTATGTTTCAAGACCTGACTATGTGATACTGACTAATATGTACACTTTTGTTTGTTTATTGTTATTGGGGGACATCCATATCTCCAAGGCACAGTTGATAAGTGCGCCTAGATTTTGTCTCTTAGAGAAATAATGAGGTTTCATGGAGACCACTGAGATGGCAACTCTTCAAAGCTCATCTACAAGATGAAACCTGTGTTACATTCACAAATTTAATACAGTTCGAAAGTGGTGTCTGTATGAAGTTCTTTATAATATACAGCAATATACACTTTTCTCGCTATGCTACAGACATCAAACATCCGTGTAGTCGCTCTACAACGACATGCTTTCTATACCCAAATGCTTTTTGGTCGTTTTGCAGAATGAACTCCTCCCCCATGTTTTAAATCAAAAGCCAAAGCAAATAACAACGCCGAGGTATACAAGAGCCCCCCACCTTAGGTTCATCAATGAATAGCATTCATCCCTCCTCTTCATCGTACAGTATATAAGCTTGCGTGTGTGGTTGTTTTGTAATGGAGTAAACCGTAGTTGCGTTATCGTACAACAACATCTCAAGAGAAGAAATACTTGCTCTCTCGAAGACGTCTAACATCAAAATCGCCCTGATAAAACGAGTTAGTAAAGAGTAAGAGGCCTGTCCAGACATGAGAAAGCCATACCTTCTTGGGAAGACTAGGGAAAGTCAGCGGCAGCCAAACGCTTAGAGGCTTCTTGGCCCGCTTCTTTTCAGCCTCCTGCTTAGCTTGAATGACCTGCTCCTCGAAGCGAGTGTGCTTTATCTTCTGGAGAAGCTGGTCAGAAAA
This sequence comes from Fusarium dimerum, assembly GCA_013623525.1. Classification (NCBI taxonomy): domain Eukaryota; kingdom Fungi; phylum Ascomycota; class Sordariomycetes; order Hypocreales; family Nectriaceae; genus Fusarium; species Fusarium dimerum. The sequence continues at coordinate 1,446 of JABGLY010000013.1, forward strand.
GGCGGCCGAGACGGGAGATTCGTAATCCTCGATGACAGCCTCCAAGCTCTCGTTGAAGTCGGTTTCAACAAGCTTGGCCTCCTCAGCAGGTATGTTGCCGAGGCCGATCTCCTCCGTCTCCTCGGGAATGACAACATCTTGCTCGGCAGCAGACATCTCTTCATACAAGGAACCAGGAGTGACAATTTTTTCGGCGGCAGCTTGGTTCCAAGGAGTTCCGGATTGAAGAAGAGTGGTACGTCTGTATTCCAGGAGAAGTTCTTCCTTAGGCGAGAGCTTGCTATTCTTGCGGAATTCCTTGATCTTCTTGCCTACAGGACTCTCTGAGTCAATCTGGGCAAGATACAACGAGCCCTTGTATCGGGCTTCGAATTCAGCGGCAAGTCGGCCAACGACATCTTCCTCATGAATTCGGATGAAAGCCTCTCGAAGCACACCATTCATAGTGTCGATATCGGCAGCGTGTGTCCAGAAAGAATCGTGCACAGCAGCAAAGTCAAGTCCGAGCTCGTTACATTGTAGAGCGGAGAGAAGCATGTGGCTGGCATCGAGGGAGTGGATGAAGTTGGGAGGGAAGCCCTGGAGCTGCTTTCTGCGGTTGACGGGATCGGTCTGATCACTCACGGGATAGGTGACAGCCTGTAGGCACGTATGGACCTCCTTTAGCGTAGCCTTGCGATACGGCTGCGCGACAGGCATTCTCAGAGGTGTAGTCCAGACAACAGTTGATCGGAATTGCTGAGTGAGCTCATCCAGACCAACCTTCTGAGACTTCGTCTTCTCTCCTTTCTCGAAACCCTTTGAGATCTGTTCCAGCTGAGCGGGTGTAAGAGCCCTGCACACACGGCCGCCGATCTCCCCCAACCAATACTGAATATCATGAGCACCACGGAACATGGTTGCGAGGGCTCCAAAGATATGCTTGGCGATGTAGGTCGAGAGAACAATGTTAGGAATACCTGTCTCCTTGTGAAGGTCAGGATAGAGAGCATCAATCTGCTTGCAGACCTGCTTCTTCGCTCCTGCAAAGGTGACACCGTATACATTCGTCATGACAGTCTGCTTGACAACCTTGCGTGTAATTCTGCCAGTGGCAATTTCAGCAAATCGGTTACCCGTCTCGGCGTCCTTGGCGATGGACTGCTTGACAAGGTCGGCGACAGCAGAGTAGACATCTGCGGGTCGCTTACCAGGCATGAGGTTCACCTGTTGGGCACCCCAAGTGTCACCTCCAAGGGCAGCGTAATGTTGCAGACCGTTGCAGGTGCCATCCTGGTGCACAGGAAGACTTGAAACGAATTTGGTAGGGTCCTCCAGATCGTGAGCAGCCTTGAGCTCAAAGCAGGCAGCGAGACACTGCCACGGGTCCTCAGCCTTGAGCCACCAGCGGCTACCCTTCAAGGGCTTCGTGGCGGAGTCGACAATATTTGCCAGGTTTTCAGTAGCAAAAGCTTCACGCTCATCGAAACTGGCCTTGTCAAAACCATAAACGTTGGCCAAATGAATCTTGAGCCATCTCAACCCAGTGGCACCGAGCTCCTTGCCCTTGGCGAACTTGAGAATGGAACGCGTGTGATCAGCGCCCATGTGGTTCAGGTAAGTAGGAATGGGATAGGCGCGGCCTCGGTAATCGATATTGTGTGGGAAGTAGATGGTCTGCTTACGGAAAGCTCGTGCAATCTCGAGTTGAAGGTTCATATAGCATCGCTGAGAGTGGAGAGCTGATCGCTCGTTCTCGACAGATTTGATAGCACGAACCCATTGGCGGCGCTCCAGAGGGTCGGAAGAGGTAGGCTCGGGAGGGAGGTCGAACTTGGGCTCAAGTGGAGGCATATTGGCGATTTCTTCACCAGAGTTCCATGCCTCTATCATGACGTCAAATATCTCGTTGTTGATCCTCCAAGGAGTCGATCCCAACACATCCAGGCCCTTGAGCACCTGAGCCATATCACCTCGTTGAATGGCTGCTTTCGTGTAAAGCTTCTGCTCAATCTCACCAGGTTTAACACGAACAAGGTTGGTCCTACTCTCCATAAATCCACCATCGGTCATAGATCTCCAAGGACGTGGCGGAGCGACCATTGGCAAATGCTTCGCAATGAAGTCGCCAACAGGTTCTCGAACAAGGTGTTCGACAAGTTGCGGGTTCAAGACCAGAAGACCGACCTTCTTTCCCTTACGCGGGGCTTGCATGTGGGAAAAGGCAGGCTGGTATTGACTGATATATTCTTTGGTGATAGGGTCCTTCTTGACGACCTTAATCTTGGCAGTCTCGATCAAGGATTTGACCAGAATAGAACCAACACGCGCTCGGATTACCATGGACCAAGGCTTGAGCAAAATGTCTTCCTTATCTGTTTGAGAGGCATGTGGCTCTTGGGCGTCAATGATGATACCATCCTCGCTGGGCTTGACATCCTCGACATTGCCTGTGAACTTGACCTTGCGGCGACGACGGTACTCCTTGATCTCCTTCTCTTTTGCTTGCAAACGGATGTCTTCTTGCACAATCCTCGAGACATCGTTCACAAGTCTGCTGAGGATGACACCCTTGTCGAGTCCCATCATGGCGCCGTTATTCAGAATTGAGAGAATGGTAACAGCGGCAAGGCGCGTAGGGTCGCCCTGGCGGAGAAACGGACCATAAACACATCGTTCAAGATCCTCTTCCGACTTGGACTCTTTGTTTTCGGCTTCCTCAACCTTGACTAGCTCTTGCTTGATTCGTTCCTTCATTCCCTCAAGCCAGTTCTGAAAGTTGGAATTGATTGATAGCTGATGGGTTCTAGGTGTGAGCGCAGGGTTGACACCAATTTTATCAAGATTCTTTTGGGCACTACGCCACTTAGCAATCGCCGAATCGATAGAATCGCGCTCCAGACGAGTCTGAAATTCCTGTTGTTCTTCGATGGACAGCTTAGAGATATCAACGCTCTGGAGTTCGTCCATAAGCGATAAACTGTCTTTGAGTGACTTGAGGCTTTCTCCGCGCTGTGGAGTAGGTCTGACCTCTGGATAAGCATCCACAGCGGGAGCTGCTTCCATAGACCTTTCCAGTTCGGCATCGATTTGCATCTCTTGTTCTTCGGCGGTGAGTGTCAGGGCTTCTTCGGATTCGGGGGCGAAACTGTAAGTTGGGCAAATTTCGGTGATAACACCAAGGTCCTGATCAGACAGAACATCTGCCATGCCAAGGACCCTGAGACCGGCTTCGCCAGGTGCCATGTTCATGTATCGCTTAACAAGACGTTCGAGCCGGGATCCACGTTCGGAGAGCAACGAGGCCTTGAGCATGCATGCGATAGTCTCGGCAGTCTGGGGGATGCCTTGCGTTCGAATGTGTACCTCGTACCACCTGTGAAGTTCCTCGGCTTGTTTTCGGTTAGGGCTGTTTCGGAGTTGGTTCAGGGTGGCTCTGAGGTATTGGTTGTGAAGGAGGATTCGCTCTTCACCGGGGACAACACCTGTGGCGTTGAGTCGCCTCAGAACAAGAGCGGCTCTTTCAAGTCTGCCGACTCGAATACAAGCGTCGAAAAGAGGTAGCATATCCTCAGTATCACCAGGGATACCTCTGACATTCATCTTGTTGGAAATGACATTGCGAGGCCCAGGCTCTGGAATGACCAGTGGCGATGATGGATCACTGGCGTGAATCTCAAAATAGTTTTGAGGGGGCGGCTGAAATGGGGAGAGGCCAGAGCTCGCCAGAGGGTTGTAAGCTGAGTTGTTGAGTTTAAAATCGTCAACTGCTGTGGCAAGATTTCTTGTTGAGGATACGGTGTTGCTCGACTCTGAACCTCGACGCTTTCTGGGTAGGAATTGTTGTGTAACAACACATCGTCGGCCAAGACTCTGAGTGACGTTCTGCAGTGGCAGACATCGGGGCGATGGGCGTGCGATTGATCGAGCAGAAGCAAGTCTCTGGAGAGAAATGCCCCTGCGAGTTTGACGGGCGAGCATCGTAGTTGTTGAGAGGGGTCTGCTGAGGGAGTGCCTCAAAGGCAAAGAGAGATTGCAAGGTCAAATCGTCAAAAGATACAATTAAAACATTAAAACGACAAATAATAAATGAGGGTATCTTCAAGGAGATGTAGACGACAATGACAAGCACAAGATAAAATGTCACGGTGGATGGCGAGGACTTATTGTCGTCCTGTGTCCTGTCGCGTGAAGCAAAAGTAAAAAAGATCAATCAGGAGATGAGCTCCAAATTTTCTATTCGATTAGATAGGCATTAGGTGAGGATTTCTAAAAGAATTGATTGGGAGGCGGAGGGTCACGTGTGCTGTGGCGGTTAACTACCTAGGTGCCTACCTACCTACCCATGTGAAGGGGTTAGCTTCTGGAAAAATCGTTGGTGGAGTCAGTGCTCCAAAGTACTCAAGACTAATTAGTCATCATATACTCCCCCCTTCACCCGCGTAAGGTAGGTAATAATTTTCTGTTCCGTTCTGCGTTGGAACCTAGAAGCAGCATAGACTTCCCCTAGCACTTGCTTGCCATGGTCGAAAAACTCAAGTTTCTCGGCCAATTCGTCTGTGAATTTTGATACATTTCCCTCATTATAGCAGAAGCTATCTTGTTGTATCCTCTCTTTAGCCTCCTTGATGTTATCGCGAAGGAGGTATATTGTGTAGTTATGCTTAATTCGTGACGGGCTCTCTATATGGGCCGGGTTTTGAGGCGCCATAGGCCAATATCCTCTCTCATCTACTTTCCAAAGCTCGCTTTCACGAGTAGGTGGTCTTTGGATAGAGCTACCCATAGAGGCATGAAGTTGGAAGCCTTCGAAAGCTGGATGGATAATATGGTAGTTGGTAAGCGCATATTTTGTCCACTGCGGCTGTGTGGCAGTTAGTCAACGTGATCAGGAACATAAACAAGTGAGTGATTGAGTGATCTCTAGACTGACCTTCTGACTGACGGACTGACGGACTGACGGAAAATCCGATCTCGGTGTCTAGCCACAAATTTTGGATCACGCCACAGAGAGGGAGGGCAGATACGTGGATTGGGATGGCATCTACACAGGCCCTTTTTTTTTTCCATTTACCTCTTTATCAAAACAGCCCCTAAACACTCTATCGCTACTGCCCTAATTTACCATAAGATTAGGCATTAAGGAGTGCTAAAGCCGATAGCTTAGCCCAGATGCTGAGGTTTTGGGTCGGGTGGTTCAGTGAGTTGAGTCTGAGTCAAATTTCGGGATATAATGGTGCCAAGACGCATCTTTCCTAATTTGACACTGACTTTATATGGGATATTAATTAGGATTGATTCGTCTTTGCATAACGGTTGAAAATCGCACTCGTGAGTAGCTTTACAAATATATCGCGCCTGCAAAAAGCCACCACACCTCGCTGTGAAGCTCCGCGATAGGCAAGATTGGCGTTTTTATGGTGTTTTCCACCCATTCATTTTCTGACCAGCCCTTTGAGGTCTGAGTGAAACTAGCATTTTGAGTCAACCAGAACATCAGATAATGGAATGATGGATATAATACGGTGGCTACGCTAGATTGGCAGGGGTAATGTCCCTGTCGAATCAGACTCATTTTTTCATTCAAAACTCAGCATCTGGGCCTTAGTGTAATAAGTCCCTAGAGAGAAATATTGTGGTTGTACTGCGAAGTGTCTATCCTGCTTCGTTATCGTATACCCTTGCTGGCTGGATATAACTTTCTGGCCCTGCCTCTGTACTCTGTAAGCCTACCAAGGTTTACTACTGGGTAGGTACCTACTAACGTAGGTAGGTCGTGGGCAAAAACGCTGACCCCACCTAGCTGCCACCACTTTCCCGCCAGACTGGATAGCTCAGGTTATCGATAACATTTGACCTCTTTTCATCTTTCACCAGTTAATCTTTGACTCGACCTGAGTTTTAACATCAAAAGATAGGGCCTGCATTATGGCTACTCGACCTGTGGCCGCGGCAATTGCCTGCCGTCAATGCCCTCCTTCAATTCTTCGCGCCGTGGTTTCGAAGCCTGCCACCAGCTCCTTTCGAACTTTGCCACTACCACAGATCAGGCAACTTCCTATCCTGACGAAGCGATTCTATTCCGAAGACAAAACGATTGAACCTATCGTGAGCAAAGATGGCGCACCAAAGGCTGGTGTTGAAGATGCAGCCAAGGAGGAGAATCTCGCCGAAAACGATGAAACACCTTGGTTTCTCGAGGTCGAACCTCCGCGACACCCTCAGAGCCAGCACGCCGTTGATTTACCCAAAGCTCCCGAAGATGCGCCAGGAGTCATCGAGCCTATGATCAAGTACATCTATGAGGATATGGGTCTAGACGACATCTCGCTTCTTGATCTTCGTGAGCTGGATCCTCCCGCTGCGCTCGGCCCCAACTTGATTATGCTTTTCGCAACAGCTCGTAGCGAACGGCATCTTCACATTTCTTCTGGACGATTTCAGAGATGGCTTCGAAGACAGCACAATATTGATGCACGAGCTGATGGCTTAATCGGCCCCGGAGAGCTGAGGACAAAGCTACGTCGACTTCGAAAGAAGGCCAAGCTGATGGGAACCAACACTGCTATCATTCCTGGAGGAGACAATGGCATCTCGACTGGCTGGGTTTGTGTCCACTTTTCCTCGAGTGGCGACAACAGCTCTGAATCGGTCAGTTTTGACGAGTCTGGACGGTTTTCCGGCTTTGGCGCCCAGCAGACAGGTACCACGGTCGTCGTACAGTGCATGACAGAAGCTCGTCGTCACGAGCTCGATCTGGAATCCCTGTGGCAGGGCATTCTCAAGAGGAACTTTTTGGAGAACAAGAAGGCACGCGGAGAAAAGGCAGCGGACTCAGAGGAACTTGACAGATTTTTGGCCTCGAAGGTGCAAACCCACATGAACGAGTCCAAATCCCAATGGAATGCTCTTAAGAAGGCATCAGAGGCACAACAGCAGCAGCGATATTATTCAACCAGTGCTCGAAGGCTTTCTCCTTCTCTTGAACAGCAGTCACCGACACCGAACCCCCTGCCGGGAATGGGTGGTTTTCCCAGCTCTCCTGACGGTGCTCAGACCCTCACCCTGGAACTGGTGAGCAAACACGTCCAGGATATTCAGCTTGGAGGCTTGCCCCTCAGTCAAACTATGCTCTATGACTTGATCAGAGCCATCATGAAATCCTCCTCATCAGCTGAGAACTCAGCCCCTGAGCGACTTGCCCTGATTGATCAGTTGCTCCTTACGGCAGAGGAGCGTGGAATGAGTGTTTGGAATGACGAAATGTTCGTCACCCTTATTGAGTCTGGTGTTTCCTCACCAGCTTACGGACTAGAAATTCAACGCGCCCAGAAGAACCTCGAGTATTTGATGGCGCAAAAGGGCTGCCAGTTCGACCACGCCCAAGTTCTCCGCCTAATGCATGTATACGCGCAGCGAAAGGATTGGGAGCGCTTCTGGGACGCCTTTCGCATGCCGCCTCGTTTCAAGATGGACAGAGACGCCCGACATTACGAGCTTGCCTACCGAACCATGGCAGCAACAGGAAGCCAAAAGATGTGTATTGATGCTCTCCGCTGGGTATATCCAGAAATGATGAATCAGGACCCTCCCATTTGGCCCGTGGGATCCGTATACGAATCTCTGAAAGCGTGCATCCTAGTTGCAGACCCCCAGGCAGATACCCTTATGAAGAACCCCGCGTCTCCAGTAAGGCTTCGGTTCATCCAAAAGCGCAGACTCCAAAATCGGGAGTTTCTCAAGGTGTTGAAAGAGATCGAGGCAACCAAGGCGCAAATCACCGCGCAGGCAGCCAGAGATCATGCTGCGGGGATGCTGGCACAGACAGTGACTGGAATGCCGGGCTTGTGACACGTCTGCAATTTAATATAGGCATTTGGATCCTTTTGAGGCATCATTCTGACGGCTGCAGGTGTCCGGATTGTGGATGTATGCGGGTCAACGCGCGCAGAATGTCTCATGTAACATCACTCTATTTTTGTAAAATCACACATGTATAAATGAGAATAATTTAAGTAAAAAAATCACGACATCTACCATGATATATCAGATGTACTAGCATCCATGTGTCGTGACTACATTTTCGAGCTCAAATGGCGTAGTCAACTCTTCTTCAGAGCTTCCCTCAGCAACGGCGCAACCTGCTTCCTGCTCGCTGCCAAATCCTTCTGCCTCCATGCCATCCTCTCATCCCCCTTATCCAACTCACCATCCTTCCACTTCTCGAGCTGAAGTTTCTCCCCGATCTTGACGAATCTCTCGACAGCCTTGCGTCCTTCTTCGGTGAGACCCCAGACGAGGAGGTGACGTTGAAATTCGCCGTTGGGATGACTCGTTGTCATGATGGCTGCTACGTCGAGATCGCGTTCTTTCGTCCAGGCTTGAAAATCTTGGAGGAATGATTGGGGGCCTTGGGCTTTGGAGACGAGGTAGTCGAAGTTTTGAACAACGCAGCTTATACCGAGTTTAAGGCCTTCGCCGTCCCATTCTTTGTAGTCTTTGCGAAAGATGTCGCGGAACGATAAGCTGGAGATGTCCTCTTTGACTGCGGAGATTTCATCGTAGTAGGTGTCACGATTAAATGACTCGTGGCAAAGAAGCCCTTCGAGGAATGACACGGCCCTGGGATCCTTTTCACGGATCTTTTCCTTGGCTGTCAGGTTGATGGTGTCGGAGAGAATAGCAGCAAGGCCGATCTTTGCGAGTTTGTCATCTTCGGTTGCTGCGTCACTTCCTTCAACGTCCTTATTGGCCAAGTCTTTCCATGCTTGGCGGCTCTCCTCGACGACCAAACTCATACAACTTCCACATGGTTCAATGACTCTTGGACTTGCATGCTGAGGCACGACACCTTCATCAGCGTGATGGTCTACACAGCCAATGATTTGATCCGAGAACTTTCTCAGAGGACCAGTTAGAGAGTTGTGGTCTACGAGTAACCACCTCGTGTCCTTGGGTTCTAGGTCGGGAAGTTCGGACAGAGTGAGTAGATGCTGGGGTGTGAGATCTGCATGCTTGAGCACAGCCGTCATCTCAGTTCGTAGACCGAGATCATCGCGGGGTAAGTTGGACAGGGGAATGTGAAGGATGTGAGGAGCCGTGTTTGAGCGGATGTAAGCGTAGACAAGAGCCGAGCATAGTGAATCGAGATCTTTGCATGAGATTAGAAGAGTCCTCAGACGCTGTAGTCCTTGTAGATGAAGTATGATATTTACCAGCAGATTCATTTCCAACCACAAAAGTTAGGGGTTTGTTTCGTTGAGAAGCAGGTGTAGCCAGTTCCGACCTTGCAGCCGCGAGAAATGATTGGATTGACAATCTTGAAGTCATGATGCGAGTTGACCGAGTAAAAGTTCTAAAAAAGAAGCGCATCAAAAGGTTGCCAGTGACGACGGGAGAGCGAGTTCAAATAGAGAGAAGAAATGTAGGTATTTTTGAACAATATGTCAGGCAACAAGGGTGACCAAGAAGGAAAAAAAGAAAAACAAATCAAAATGCCGCCCGTTTGGTAACGAATTATAAATACGCAAGAAGGGAGAGAGAAGAAAGAGTATGTTCCGATGATAAGGAGGGAAAGATTTCGGGTCTCGTGAGCGATGGGGAAATAATAAGCCTCGAGTTCTGAGATGCGAAAGAAGAGAAGTGACAGGCCATACAATGGAAGGAGAACCAACAAAACGGGTCCTTGCACCCTTTGTTACTGATACGCTGTGCTACCCTGATGTCACTGAAACTACACCAATTAGATATGAGGTGCATATAATCTCTAGGATGTAAGACATTGAAAAAAAGTACCTATGCAGGTAGCGAGCGAGAAACGAGTCAATGAAGGATTGTGTATGAATTTTTGGTCTTAGTCAAATTACACGTAGTGCATTCATTTTGACATGTCTTATTTAATTATTACCGTCTATTTGATCTTTTTTGTTTATTTCTTTGCGTTGAGATTTGCAGTTGAATCGTCTACCTACCTACTGTATCTAAGAAAAAAGAAGACTTCACCGCCTAGATTTCTGCCGATTCAAGTAGACAATTAACGACCCTTCACCCCGATAGCGGGGAATGACGGAATTAACTGGATGGGACGGAAGATGCCAAGGATAACTGTGATTGCCAATCTCGAAAAAGCAGAACTGGTTATAAAGAAATTCAATTCTATTCTGTAATCTAGACTTTGTTGATAGTTGAGTTTATCCTTAGTCGGGGTCCATCAGTTAAATGGAATCTTCTCTGCCCCTCCATCGGCAAATCCGTAAATAGAACAGAAAATCCTTAGCCTGCCTACAGTACCTTGCCCGAAAACCGGCCTAAAAGCCGCCATCTAGACCCTTGACATTTTGTTCGACGTTAAATATACATGATATCTCGTATCTCTCCCTCTCTCTCACACCTTTCCTTCTTACCCTCCTCAACTGCATCCATTCTTTCTATATATAAAAAAAGACATCACTCACAATGCCTCCTCTACGCCTCGCCATTCTTGAAGCCGATACCCCTCAACCCCAAACCCGCGATCGCTATGGCGGCTACACGGGCGTCTTCACGGCGCTCCTCTCTTCCGCTGCAGAGACCATGACACCACCCCAGAAGCTCGAAGACATCGTCACCATAAAAGGCTACGACATTGTCCACGATCTACATTCGTACCCTAACCTCGACGAGATTGACGCGATCCTGATCACGGGCTCAAGACACACGGCGTTTGACAACGATCCCTGGATTATCAAGTTGGTCGAGTTTACGAAAAAGGCGATTGAGAGTGGGAGGGTCAAGGTCGTGGGTGTTTGCTTTGGACATCAGATCGTAGGAAGGGCGGCGGGCGCAAAGTTGGGGAGGAGTGATAAAGGCTGGGAAGTTGCCGTCACAGAAGTTGATTTGACGGACAAGGGTAAGGAGATTTTCGGATTGGACAAGATGGTAAGTCTTCTTCCTTTCTCAACCGCCATGCCCAAAAGAAGAAGAAAAAAAAGCAATCAGAGCACAAAATACTTACAAAATCCCCAAGCGCATTCATCAAATGCATCGAGACATTGTCTACGAGTTCCCTCCCAACTCAGTACCCCTCGGATCCAACCAAATCTGCGAAGTCCAAGGATTCTACTCTCCCGGACGCTACATCACAGTACAGGGCCACCCCGAATTCACCGAAGAGATCATTTCAGAAATCCTCTTCAACCGTCATACGGTCGGCATTTTCACTGATGAGGTCTACGAGGATGGTATGAAGCGGGCACCTGCACCTCACGATGGAGTGGCCATTGCGAGAGCTTTTCTGAATTTCATGAGACATGGTTGATTTACAGCTTTCCCTTGAATTATAAGACGTCTCATTCCAATGTAAGGAAGGGCACTTGAACATCACGCTGATAAGACACTGAGTTATTATTATAAAGCTCAAATTCTAGGATTTCAGTCAACCCATACAAATGTCAATCATAAACAGCGACAAGGATAGATGTCCAGACAACAATCTTAATTTTTCAAACTCAACAATGCTTGTGGTATATTTGAGAGATCGCCAATACAGAAGAGAGCTAGTTGTGTAACCTCAAACGCCCATCAATGCCGCCCATTTATTATGCATATGCTGTAACGCCCATCAATGCAGCCTCCAAACGCCCCTCCATCCCCCCAATGTTCATTTTGCCATGAAACTCATGGCCCAGCCTGGATATCTTCCTAGTTATTTCCCCCATGTACCTGTCTAATCATGATTATCCCACCAGTCCACTGGTGCTTTACGCCCAGATTGGGCGCCTCCTCCTTCATGTTGCTGAAGCACATATTCAGCCTGTTCCTGGTCACGCCTCTCCCTGGCAAGCCTGCCATCGACCATCATCTCCTCACGTGTGCGTCCTACCCTGGGACCGGCAGTGTTCACTGATTTCCGTCTCCAGAACTTGAGACCGTTGATGTTGAAAGGCTTCGAATGTTTCCATGGTCTTTCCTTGAGGGAAAATACGAGTGAATCGGCAAACCCGTGAAGGCACAAGAATACCAAACTCGCTATTCTCATTCCATAAGGGGCTCCAGCTCCGTATCCTGTCAGGTGAACGATGAACGGTAAAATCCAGATAACCACATAGACCAGGGGGTACACGAAAAGGAGATGGAGCTGGCGAAGAATCTTCTCGCGTGCCCTAACAACTCCACTGGAGTCGATATCCGACTGCGTAAGGACAAGGTTGGAATGATCTTCTTGAGAGTTGCCGGGTTCGTGATTGAGCATGGTGAAAATATTGGGCAGTGAGGGGATGCGTGTTGACTCCCCCAGCGACAGATTTGGTGATCGGTTCTCATAGCCGTTAACACGTCCTGTATAACTCGGAGCAAAGTCGTTGTTCTCCGCTCGATTTGATGATTGAAGAAAATCGTGGGATTGTATCTCACAAGGGGCAGCTGCATCATCGGAGTCACAATGTGTCGTGCCCAGTGACACCCTGCCGTCAATATCGGGGGTTGGCGGTTGGTTAGGAGTAACGATCAAGCCATGGTCACGTTGCGTTGACGACCACGTTTGAAAAGAAGCCCTTCGCACAGCCCTGGCAGAATGCAACTTGCTGGCGGGTGGGTGGGCGAGTTCTGGGATGGCCAAATCCACTTGGTCCAGATTCAATGTCAGAGGCATAAACGAACGACCAAAATCCTCACCAGGAGTGGCAGATTCTCCTGGGCTCGACAGTGGGGACTGAAATAGCCTATGCGTCTTGAACAGTGGTGTCGCTGGGACGGACGCCGCTTGTGTTCGGAGAGGATGCGCATTGCTGTCAGTGGTAAGAGTGTCTATACCGGAGAGCCGTGAAAGCGTCTTCTTCGAGGTGGTTCGTCTTGAGCCGAATCGCTGCATCAAAACTCGCACATAAACGTATATGGCCAAGCAGAGGAAGAAGATGGTCGCAAATGCGAGATATCGAGGAATCCAGCTCAAAGCTAACCTTTTCCACATGGGGTTGAAGGGCAAATAACAGAATTGGCCCGTGTTTACATATCCTGGAGACTCGATAAAGGCTAGTGACGCCAATAGAAGAGGAACAATGGCGTAAACAGCATAGGCGAATTTTCGAAATGGATACAAACCTTGCTCGCCACGAAAGATGTAAAGGGCGGTGTGTATACAGATCATGGCGACACTGACATCCGACATTTCTATTGACAGAGACAAAAAGAAACCGGTGACCTGACAAATGGGATCTGTTGATTCGATTGTGCCATGAACCAATTCGACAACAGGGAAAAGCAACGTCCAGAAAGCCTTGAAGATGTCGCTGAATATTAAGAGCATAATGAGACTGTTTGAATTTGTTAATCAAATGACCACAATTTCTGGAAGTTATAGCTGGCACATACTCATGTCGATAACTCCTCCTCATGCGGAAAAACCAGATTGATGCAAGAATGCCCGCCATGATGCTGAAAGACGCAGCTACAATGGCGGCAACATGAAGGTCATACGTCTGATGAGCCGTCAACGCGGGCATTGTAAACTTCTGAACGCGTCTCGTTTCGAGTGCTGGGAAGTTGATAGCCCATGGCGAAATGTCCATGTCGGACGGTAATCCAGACGAGGGGGGCATGTTGTTTTATGATTCCAGTTCAGGTGGACTCTCCCTAAGCGTCATAAGTTGTGGTTCCGGTTATTCGACGACCAAGTGGGGGATTGTCCCAGTCCAAGTTCCAACTCGTCTCGTCCTACTTGGCACTTGACATCCGGTATCCGTATGGTATTGAATTAAATTGAACCCTGGATCGTTCGTTCGATCTGCGTAATGTTGGTGCTCCAAGTTTCTCCAAGTTTGGTAGATCAAGAAGGGAGAAGTTGAAAAGAAAAGAAAAAGAAGAATGTGTACAGCAAATGGGGTTAGAGGCAGCTCGCTTGATACGAGAAAGAATGGCGGAAAGCGTCTACACATAACTCGACTCGTTCAAGAATAAACTTGGGCCAAGTCAACAGACCGAGAGGCGTGGAGAGCGTAAAGACGCCAAAGTCTTGGTTTTCCTTTGTCGCGTGGGAAAATCGGTCTCGAGTCGCGAGGCGCTGAAGCCCGGAAACGTTTGACTTTGATCTCCGTTCCTGCCATTGCTTGTTTGCTTGCCTTCTCTTGCCTCCATGTCCGGGACTGGAAAGGTGTGATGTTAATCACCGCCCTCGCCCCTTCCCTCTGCTTATTTTTCTCTTTTGGATAAGTACCTTCCTACCTACCTAGAGAATTTGAGCAGTTTTTCATATCCGGTTAGTGGTTCATATGTAACTGCCTGGATACCTACTTCAGCAATTTATGAAGCCGAAAGCATGAGCAGGCACTGTACAGACTCAGCAGTCAACTATTCCACCGAGACCGAGACAAGGCCGCTGCCGAACAGCGCCTCTTCCTCCACCTCTTCCTACTAGTTTGCCTAGAACCGGATTCTGTCCAGACAAACAAATCAACATTCTTCACTATCCGGACAAATACACGACTCAATGGGCCAGAGCCATGGCTACAAGATCTCTAATGATCTGCAAAACGAACACGACTCGTGCGTGTATGCCCAAGGGTCTCTCTTTTTCTTCTTCGTGCCAACGCAGCATGCGTTTGCTGGTTTCATAGCAAATTTCAATCCCCATTCCTTACATTTCACGACTCACACGGGTACTCTCTTGGTAGGTAGGGGGATGAGACATGACCGAGAATTCACTTCGCTTTACTTGGGTTCCACTTCTGCATTCACTCCTCCCAGGGATTCAAGCAAATTCTTTGAGATAGCCGAAAAGACAGCCAGACCACACCACACAAGAAGGAAAAGGACAAAAGCTTAGTGCGAAGCATCCACTTTTAGACGATCTGATCTGCACAAGGTTAGGAAACACCGAAGCATACAGCGGAGACATTAAACAACCTAGTCAGTGGTGTGACTAGAGAAATCGCCGATAGTGACATCCACACACCATCAATTTTCATTGACAAGCAGCCTTTAGAAGCCGACGCCGTAAGGATTACGAGGATGGCGGTGTCGAGTACGGTAATCGGTTACCAAGCATCTACCGCTAGCTTTGTACAATCTCAGGAAATGCTTTGCAGCACGAGACAACTCGCCCAGATAAGGGGTGCGCCATCCCAGACTCTGTTCCCAAAACTGTCGCCAGGACGAGGAAGCGGTGCTGGGGCAGTTCCAGGCTAAGCCAGCTTCGGACGGCAGGTTCGCGATGATTGGCGTAGCTCAATACCCATCCTAGCGACACATCCCAGCTGTACATCACGCAAAGACGAGATTAGTGGGCCATGGGCTCCGTGCCCCTCGTCTTGGTGTCCTTGTCAAGGTGGCGGGACGGGTGCCAGATTCTGGAGTCAGATCTTGCATAACAATGCAAGGCAAGACAACGTACCAGATTTAAGAAAGTGATCCGCGTTCAGCAAAAGCAAGGGTGAAAGCAGACGCTTTTGCCTTTTGAAGGATCCTCTGTGAGGTCGCATTGTTGCGAAAGGGACAGCTTCACGTCTAGAATGTGACTCTTGAAGTTTATACTGAGAACCTTTAAGCATGTCAAAGGCCCCAGGACGATAGACCGTGGACCATAAACTCCCCTCATGGCGAATTGCCGAGGATTTGAATACACATTCCCGCTGATTTTTGGCTTATGCTAGCGTTCTTTGGCTTATCGGATTCTACTTGGATTCTGAAGTCTTACAGCAACGTTGACAGAGCACGACTGTGGCTTCGAGGCAAATGCCAGCATCAGCGTTCAGTTCAAGCCTTACTTTGGGATGTGTGGTGTTATCAGATGAGTAAGAAAATGTCGATCCTGGACTTTGATGTCGACTCTCACAACGCTCTCATCAGGTCTTGACGAGGATAAGCATTCAGTTGCTGACTTGACATTTTATTACGCTCACAAGTCGTAACGAGAGGTTGAAGTCTCATTCGTAAAGGGTTTCACTATATTTCAAAGGCTTCTCGTGTATTGTGGAAGTGGAACGCATGGATGAGCAAGCCACGAATGCCACGAATGACTCTGTCAGTACGCCACCGACACCCATGGGATGCCCATTCCTGACAAGAGTTTTCCCTTTTTGAATACTTGTTCCTAATCAAGATCTTGTCTTGCCTCGGCTGGATGGGAAGGATTTGTTGGCGTGGTCAAGTACCCGGCCGAATGACGTCTCCGAGATCAGGTGGCAGAGGGTGGCAGAGGGTGACATACCATTAGGCTATTGACCCGAACCCGATGGCTTGGGCTTTCCAGAAGGGTTCGTTTCACGCGATTTCGATGTGCTAGGTTCAAGCCGCTGTCTCATGGGTTTAATCAAACATATGTAGTCATGCTGCATCCCTTAACGTTTGGATTACCAGCATTTCAACAGTGTTGGCTGGGTGTCTAGATTATCTAGGTGCTTACCCTAAGTACAGTACCCCGGAAATCGTGGATATATTAACAATTTTATCAAGACCGAAGTTGCAGAGAGTTGATGTCTGCTGAGAGGTGCTTCCGGGACGAAATGGAAAACAATGCCCCTTTTTGTTTTGACATTGATATCACAAAGTCTGGAATATCATGGCCCCGTCGACTGTATCAAGACTTTATGTTAAACTAACTCATCGGTTAGACCATGAGTACTTACGTTGTGTTATATAGGCATCGAAATTGTCACCTCATTATGAATTATCAGTGATGAACCAAAGCTTGCCTCAGAATGTACTGAAGCTAACGTTGTATGCCATATGCCTTCGTTGATTAACGTTGGTATCCTATGTTGGAGGAACGTGTCACCAATGTATATATCAAAGCAAGTATCTACACGATAAACGATGATAGTTGATAGGGCGGGCTCAGTCAAGTCTCATGGTATTTCAACTACAGACAATACTTCTTCTGCTTCCTAATACCTATAATTATGTCTCTCTTCAAGTGAACAACAATGAAATACAGGAGAATAGTTGACATTGCTGGCTGAGAACAAACAAAAGGGGGTTGATATCTGGTAAAATCACATCTGGCGGTGATACCCAGGGCTGGCTTGTGTGTTAAGTGTCACTCCATCCAACAACTCCATTTAAAACGTCCCTAGATACCATTTCATGCGAAATCAGATGAATCCAAGGGCTCTTCTTTAGGCAGAGTTCGGTACATCTGCACAATGAAGTTGGCTCGCCTCTTGTGTAGCTGTCGTGCTTCACGATTTCTGCATCACTTCCCGACTTAAGAGATGGGATGAAATATCAGAATCACTAGTTCTCATTGCCTTGATTCTCGTTGAGTCACAGCTGTTCATCATCTCGTTAAATATAAATTCATCCCTTCTTTAGGTCTCTCCTTCTTTCATCCTCTTTTCTTCACCATCATCACCATATTCCATATCGCACAGTTTAGTTCAAAGCCTTCTTCTTACCCTTGCAGCCTCCTATCTCTCTAGGTTTTCGTCGATTGTTTCTTCTTCTTCCGGAACACTACCTACATACGCATTTAATTGATTCTTGCCTCCTTCCCACTCGCATGTGGCGTCCCCATTGTTCCTCCGTACTGCCTTTATTCCTAACAATCGACCATCATGGATACTCCTGCGGCCCCGGAGCCAATGAACGACTCAGCCCAGCCGAATGAACCAGAGGTGATTGTTCAGAGTACCGAACCCGACGAGTCCTTGCAACAAGCCCAACAGCCCCCCGAACCACAACCACCAAGAACAGAAGTCGAAGACCATGACTTTGTTTCTGCGGTATTCGTACCAACAGTCAAAGACGTCCCTGATGAAGGCCAGATACACGACAGTCCATCTGCCACTCAACAATTGGACTGTGGCCAAACAAAAGGACCAGAACTTCAGGAGCAGCGCATGGACGTAGACGGGCTGCAGGCATCTACAAGTCCCGTAGAGGACACTCAAACAGCTCAACCAGAAAACGGCACTCCCAAGGCAATCAAGAAGGAGGACGAAATCATAGAGGAGGGAACCAGAGAAAAAGAGCCGACTAAAAAGGCCAAGAAGGAACACAGCAGGAAAAAGTCCAAGCAGAAATCCAAGGAGAAATCCAAGGAGAAATCCAAGAAGAAATCCAAGAAGAAATCCAGGAAGGAATCCAAAGTAAAGTTGGAGAAAAAGCCCAAAGATTCACCAGTGAGAAAGAACAAAGAAAAGCCGAAAAAGAGGAAGCGTGAACCGGACTCTGACGACGAATTTGGCGCGCCAGAGAAAAAACAGATACTCAAGGACCCAGACGAAATTGAGGACATCAGCTACGAGGACCAGGTTGAAGAATTTCAAGAGAGCATACCAGAGGGATGTGATTTACGACGGAAAGAGCACCAGGAGGAGGATTACAACATGGCCACCAGTACGAAAGGATTCAAGAAGAGACTCCATGACTTGAACGGCGAGCAGGTCATACGAGGAATGCAGACTGCGCTCAAACCGCATCAACTTGCTGCGGCCTACTGGATGAAAACTCGCGAAAAGAAGAGTATGAACCCTCGAGGTGGGATATTGGGTGACAGTATGGGACTGGGGAAGACTGTCACCAGCCTTGGTCTTATGCTAGGCCACATAAAGACTACCAAGCAAAAAGATGATGGTTGCAATAAGGCAACACTGATAATCGTACCAAACGCAATGCTTGCAGATCAGTGGCACCAGCAGATAGAAGAACACTGTACCGAGGATGTTTGCGAGAAAACACAGGTTTTCTCGAGCACATCCAAGTTAACGGCACGTTCATGGGGCGCCCTAATGATAGTGTAAGTAGCCCGTGACACTTCCGGCTTGACGCAAGCGACTGATGGAGATGCAGCATAGCGACTTTTCAAGATGTGGCCAAGCAGCATGCAGCGAGACTCAACCCCTTTGCAACTCGGCCACGAAAAGTTGGCAAGAAAGCTACCAAGAAGACCGAACAACCCAAGGACGTCCTATTCAAGGTGAAATGGTACAGAATTATCATTGATGAGGCTCACCAAATCAGAAACCACAAACTTGCTGGTAAGTTGACATGACAGTTTGGAAGAGTTATGTTGATATGGTTTAGTATCCAAGGCTTGTTTTGAATTGAAAGCCCGTTGTCGATGGGCACTCACCGGGACGCCGATTCCCAACTCTGTTCAAGGTATGAATCTTGCAGTTGATATTGAAACTATAGCGAAAATTCATGTGCTGAAACTACACCTAGAGTGGTTCTCGTATGCCAAATTCCTCCGTGGAAAGAATACCCAGAGCCTCAGGAATTTCAAGGCCAGATATGTCAAGAAAGTGAGACTCTTACGTTTGGGGGACCCGGTATTGTATTATAGTCTAGTTAACCGCTTGGTGAAATAGGTCGGCGCAGATGAAGAACGCGCCCTCTGGCTGAGCACGATTCTTCTTAGACGGTAAAATCATGTACACATGCAACAGCAGGTGAGCTAACTGGCGTGTCTAGAACCAACAAAGACGAGTTCATGGGAAAACCGGTCATCGAACTCCCGACACTTCACACTTCAGTCCTCTGGGTCACGCCGACCCCCTGGGAGGCCGAGATCCTCGAGTAAGTTGACGTGCTGCAGAGGAAACTGGAACACAGTAGCCCGCTCGTTGGACAGGCCTTGAATTGACTCTAGTATAGATGCATCAAAGGCTTCTATAGCTCGGAGCTCCCAAAACAAAATGAAGACGAGGCTGAGGAGGTAGGGACAGCTGAATCAGTAGCAACAAAGAACCAGAAAAGGTTCAGAATACGTATGAATCAATGCATGAAATCTCGACAAGCAGTTTCACACGTGTTCGGCCTTGAGAGATGGTTTCGAGGGAATCTACCCAGGGAAGGCATTGCGGCACTACGAAATAGGCTTGCCGAGATTCACCCTACTTCTGTGGTTGATTCTCTGAGACTTGACCAGAAAGATGTTGTAGGGCTGCAACTGAGTCTTGAGCGACTTGAAGAATTAAGCAGTCAAGTCCTCGGAGGACACAAAGACATGGATGCGTTGCTGGCTCTGATTGCCAACCGACACGTGCTGAATAACAGCGGGCATTGTCCCGTAGGAAAATCACACAAGATTGAGCAACCGGTTCGAGCGATGAATGTAAGTTGAATATACCTTCGTTAGACTTGGAAGTGCTGACGTGTGGTGTGTGCAGTGTGGTCATGTCTACTGCAAGGGTTGCCTCGCCACTCGTCTCGACTTTTTTGAGGAAATGAACTCGCAAAGAAATGACATAATGGTAAGTGTTAAAAGTCTTACCAATGAGTCTCTTTGCTAACGCATGTAGAAACCCAACTGCAAGCACCATGGGTGTAAGGCGGAGCTATCATACGGCAGTGCCATGCAAACCCCCGAATGCTTAGAGGAAGCTTTCGAGAAGAGTAAAGGCCAGGATGATGAGCCATGCCGAGACTTGATTAACACTCCAATCAAGTTAAATGCCGGTGAGCGTAGCTTCTTCATCGCCACTCAGGGTCTCGGGGCAACCGAAGGGGCCACGATAAAGCTTCCGCTGAGCTCCAAGTTGGCAGCTACACTGGCCTTGATCTTTCAGTGGTTGAGAGAGGCACCCGATGACAAAATCATCGGTAAGATTGTCAATCCGGACATCTCTTCTATGGATATGTTATTCTGACCTATGCAATAGTATTCTATGAGTTTGTAGCTACTTCCAAAGTCTTGGGACGGCTTTTGTCTGCTGCTAATATCGGGTTTCTATACTTGAATGGACATGTCTCCTATGCTAGCAAGAAACATGCCGTCCAAGCTTTCAAGCAGAGCCCAAAGGCTCATGTCCTGATGAGTAAAAGAACCCCCTTTTCTGTCGGTTGCATTGAACCCAAAGAAACTGACGATCCTTTAGTTGGCATCGATGAGGTGCGGCGGAACAGGTCTCAACCTGACAGCAGCAAACAGAGTCATCATCGTGGACCCCTGGTGGAACACAACCGCCGAAGACCAAGCACTGGGACGTGTCTACAGACTTCTCCAGATTAAACCGAGTCACTGTGTTCGCATCCTAACCAGAAATTCGATCGATGAGCGTATCAGCCTCATTCAAGAGGCCAAAAGAGAAATCATTGATCGCGATCTTGGAGACGATGGCACAGTCCCGGATATTCCCGAAGAAGAGATGTATCGGCTGATGCTATCCGATAATGACAAGCCTGAGATCTACAAAGAAATCAAGGAATTGTGGCTTCAAGGGTTAAAGAAAAAGAAGACATCAAAGTCTTGAATCTGTCAGGTGGGAAGTAGTTCTCTAGCGGCGACATCACGGCACACGCAGTCTGTTGGCATGACCAGATCTTTGAGGTAAACAATTATCAGCTGGGGTGGACGAGAGAATTCAGTGGTATGACTTCTTGTTGCAAGTTTGGTGTTTGAGGTTTTGATTCCAAGGGCAATGGGGAATGTTTTGGTGTTTCTATGCAATCATTGGGGAAACGGAGGTGTCTAAGAACGGCTACGACAACTTGCTATACGTTTTGGGATCTGTCAAGATAAAAGTTCTGGAAGGGTATTTTAGGAATCGTCGTTAAGTTGATGGGGAATCATAAAGAAACACGCAGATTTTGATAGACAGTCTACAAGAGATGAGTGACACTCTTCATGCAGCTTCCCCTGAAGGGCTTCTGTGTCAATATGTGATCAAGAGCGTTGATAAGCGAAAGCACATTGAAAAGAGTTGGCCATGTCATCAAACTGGACGCTACTCTGTCGGGTGATTCAAGTGTTCGTTTATTGACATCTTAAAGACATTAAATACCGAGTGGATTAGATGTTAGATTCTCGTATAGATTCTCGTAACAGTCAATAAGATGGTCCATGAGGATATTCTATAAAGGACAACTGCAGCTCCAGTTTAAGCAGGGAAAACACTTTTGTGCTTAGACGGTCCTTGATAATAGTAGCATTCTTCTTCATGACGAGGTTCTATCGGTAGGTGGACTTTCACATGGTGGCGGTTGACGAAGGGATGGTAATTGAGACGGCGCAGACTAAAGGTTTTGTGACAATGATAAATATGCGCGTCTTTGTGGTGGAAGCAGTGAATAAAATCATGTTCCATATTAGAATTGGTGATAACAAGAAAAAAACATCAACTTAAGTGAGACCAAGGTCGCCGAGTGTCGTGGTTAAATATATTGGTGAAGGAACAGCACCGTGTTTGGGCAAACGAAGTTGTCAACTAAGACAAGAGAATTGGTTACCAAATTGGATGAAATAATTCGTGAAATAATGACCTGTCTGAGATTTCATAACAATCGAAGTGAAGAATAAAGAACTCTGAGGCAGACGTGCAGGTATCATATAGGACAAAAGAAGCATTCCGATAAAGCCTTCACCCAGACAAGAGAGACGGGAACTGAGAAAGCAGGATTGATAACGAATGCTTTGTCATTTTTTTCTTCTGGCTTCTCTGATGCACAACGGCAATGATCTAGCAATGTAGTTGTTTCAACAAAGACACGATATCGGAGTCCGTACTCAAGATAAAAGACAATCATTTATAAGAAGAATGGACAACGCTCTCAAGGAACCAATATAAGGACATTCTTGGAGAACTCCAACTCAGATACCTTGCAAATCGTAGATCAAGTCAACAGTCTCATCTCAATTCCATGCATGATCACGATCCCATAGCCGACCTGGGTCTAACTTGCCCCTCAGGAGGGGACTTTTACATCTGCGCCAACAAACCCCCACGCTTCATCGGATGCTGCACCATCAACCCATGTGCTAGCACGGGTATTTGTCCAGACGAGAGCATTCGGCAGGCGTCGTTTGATACAGCCTTCGTCGACGTGATCCCTAACCAGACATGTGTTAGCGATAACAGCGAGGTGGAATGGTATACCTGCGTGTCTTCGTTCATAGGATGCTGTGCCGAGTATCCCTGTGAGAAGGGTTGCGGCGAGAGATTGCTAAGAGCAGCAAGGTTGAGTAGTGAGGAGGATGATGCAATGGTGTTCTTGAAGGGGATAGTGAGTGACGAGGTGGAGAAGTCGACGGTTTCGATTCCGCCAACGTTCATGACGGATGGTGGCTCAACGTTCACACAGACTCATACGACAATGCAAAGTGTAACAACAACAACAACGCGGTACACCTCCGTGACTACAACATGCGTGGCGGAAAGCACCAGCACCTCCATGACAAATGGGCAAATAGGTCTCTTGGCCTTTGGCATGGTCATTGTTGGATTCATCATCGCCTGCTTCATGATATGTGTCCTCCAGCGAAAGCGTCCGGGATGGGTTAAGCCACTCGCCCCAGAGAGGAGAACGACGCACACAGAGGTAGAACTACCTCAAGTGCAACCTATATCTGTTATACAAAACTACCAACCTCAACGAGACAACAGGTCCGATCAGTCGCTGTATACTGTCCAGGAAAACGAGCCGCAGCAACGAACCGGGTCTGTTCATCAGCCTCGAGAGTATGCCTCCCAGTCTTCCTTGTCCCCTGCACGTGCTTACCAGTCGCGGCAATTCCGCAATGGGACGCCGAACCCCGTTCAGCTGAATTCTCAACCAAGACAGATGCCGGTTGAGCTGGAGGGACGGGCGTATACGCATGCTAGCAGGGTGGTGGACGGTGCGCGTGCGGATGGTCCACCACGAGGGTCTGTTGACGGACGAAGAGAAAGTGCGGCGGATTCGCCTCTTGCGGTGTGGCTTGCGAGAGCCTCTGGCCAGACGGAGCGGTCTGATGTTGGAAGCCGAGACACTCGTCGCGATCGTTTACGTCCTCCAACTCCCAATCTCCTTGGAACCCCATCCATCACGGGACCCTCTATGAGAGAACCGTCTCCGGCGAGCAGCCACAGTGGGAGGAAGGTAATGCAAGGCGATGGTGCCAAGATTCGGCCAGGAGTTTCGCATTGGTCTTGATGGGGTTCAAGTTGTTGAGGGGTGGTTGAGGGTGAGAATACGAATTATGAGTCATGATAGTGTTTTCGGGACGGTAGAGATGGTAACTAAGGTTGATGTCTGCTAAAACTCATAGGATAGGACGTGAGTGTTGAGATTTCCAGAGTCAATAGAGATTGACGATCCCCATATCAGCTCCCTCAGGTATCGTGCGTAGAATTGACACACAACTTTTATCGTTCCAATTATAGAGCCATCGAAGATCTTGAGAACCCATTAATTCCCCAAACGTACGTTTTATAATCCCAGATTGTCCCTCATATAACGATACATGATCTTTCAAAACTTCACAAGTACAGTCCTTCCTCTTAGATTCCTTCGCATCTTCGTCTCTCGCTCCAAATACTCAATCATGGACTCGTCCCGCGTTTTACCAAACTCATTTCCACGTCCAAGCAACCGATATTTCGCTTGTAGGGGACCAGACCACGACCTTGTAACTCCAAGAAGTTGGTTGTCCTTCCAACTGATGTATTTGCCTTCGTAGTATCGACCGATAAGCAACCATATCAGTAACCTAGGATACAGCCTGGCTGCTTCGACTGCCGACCTTGCAAACTTCCCACCGCGCTCGTCGACATAGGTGTACGATATTCGAGCACCGTATCGAACGAGCGTTTTGAACGCGTTAAAGGCACCGATACTCGCCGCATACATCAACGGCGATCCTAGCTCACAGCATTCTTGCTCAATGTTAACACCGGCATCTAGTAGCATCTCGAGCATGTCGTTCTTCTCTCTGATCGCCAAACAAATTGGGCTACAGCCAAGCGATACATCCGGACTCAAGAACCGAGAATGACTCTCTTTTGGAAAGCGTTTCAGCATGGCTCTCAGCATGCTGGGTGTGCAATTATCCAAAAATCGTCCTAGAAGAATGGGAGGGTTTTGCACAGCCAGGCGGTAAAAGTCAAAGTTGCCATTCAGTGCCTGGCACCTCGAGACCGCATCATGCTTGAGCATTCTGGACGCCATACCCTGCTCCTCGGGATGCCCCAGGATTGTAGCGTATGGATTCATGCCCAAATCAAAGTAGCCGGGCAATGAATTCATCTTGGACCCATCCGCCCCAAAAAGACTCTCAACACCAACGAATGATTCGGGGTCCGCCCCGTATTGAAGTAGAAGATGTACCATCTCAGTATACTCCATGTCAACGGCAATGCCAAGAGGAGTAGAATGGCTGATGTCTCTCGCGTTAACGTCAGCGCCGGCTTTGATCAGCGTCTTGACGAAATCGATGTTGTTGTTTATCACGGCTAGATGCAGAGGAGTAGTGAACTCGCTATCCTGGGCGTTGACATCGCTGCCACATTTGATGAGCAGTTCAAACATTCTTCCAAATCTCTTCTCTTCCATGACAGACTTTGTCGTGTTGTCGCCGAATTCACCATTTGCCATATGAGCAAACATGTGCAAGGGTGTCGGGAAGAAGCCGCCCCCGTAAAAAAGCTCTGATCTTTCTCGACTCCGCAGGTTGAAGGCTAACCTGAGCACTCTTGTTGCCTTTTCCTCATCGGTGTCATACTCGATTTGAGAGCACAGCCCAGCCGCTTCTGCCATGGCCCTGCACCAATTAGTATGACGGTTGTGCTGCATTATGGAGAAGACCTACCAATACTGGTGCTCATTTTGAGTCAAATGGCGGCTAAATATTTGAAGCACACTCAGATAACGATCACACCAACTGTAGTTTCTGTCGCGGAACTGACAGAGAAGATACAAAGGAGAGCATGGTAACTGGAACCAAAGCATACCCTCCTGGAGGTAACGGTCGAGACACTTTTCGAAAAACTTGTCAACTTCAGCATCTTCATAATCCCTGTTCCAGTGGTCACGAGTATCTGGTGAAGACATCGCCGCGAGTCGATCACATGCGTCAGCGAGAACGTTAAACCCGGTCGGCCAGTGTTTGGTGCAGCCGGCAGTGAGCCCTCCTAGGCCAGCATCCAGTATCTCGATCATCGCTCGGATGTTATAGGTGTAAGTCGCAAAGCTGAGGATCGAGCATCCGTTACAGGACATGGTGACTTGTTCAAGCTCCTTTCGAGAAGAGCTCCTTAAGAAAGGGCCGAGAACACCGTCGTCCATATCATCGGGGCCGAGAATTCTGTTGTAGATTGCAATGCTCAATAGCGCTAGATCGGTCTGGGCTTGTGGTCTGGCAAGCTCCGCTCTCTCACATGCTCTTTCATATAATTCCTGCAACTCAGGGAATCTCTCGTCGACATCGCCTATCTCAAACCCTTCATCGACTAAGTATCGGATGATTTCAAGGTTGCCCACCTCCACGGCCAATTCCAACGGCGATCGACTATTGGCGTCTTTGCTGTGGCAAGCCGCGCCCGCCTCAACAAGTGATTGTACACATGCCAACGACTGAGCTTGGATTGCCAGGTGTATGGGAGGGGAGTTATTAGCTGTTCCCTTGTTCACTTCACTTGAAAGAGGGGTTGAGCTTAAGAGCAGGTCCACGATCTCCGAATGTCCTCTTGAGGCTGCGAGCTGAAGTGCGTTGTATGTCAACCCGTTTTGCGGACTGTTATACTCATGGTTCCAGTCAAGATTTACGCCCTGCACCACAATCAATTCCCTTAAGCATTCCAGCCGCCCCAAATCCGCGATTGCAATGAGCGAGTTGTATCCAGAATCGATGTCAACTTGTCTATGCTCAAGATTCGCCAGATTCTGCAACAGCACTACCACAAGCGGGACATTGTTGGCCTCTATCATCTCGACCAACAACCGCTTTCGTCCTTGTTCCTTAGCAGCGTGCGGAATAGCGCTAGGTCTAATTCCCCTCTCCAATAACACCAAAGCTAGCTCACGAGCAACCTCCTCATCACTCATGCTGTTCAGCGCATCGAAAATCTCATTTTGCCGCTCAAATAGTTCTGAGGGGTCGGCATGGGATAACAACTTCCTCATAATATCGGGGGATATGCCATTCTTATGTATCAAATCCTCAAGATAGGTTCGTCCCGAGAGCTGTGGCCATGGGTGTGTCATGCTAAAACCATTGACAAGCAAGAGCATGATTAGGTCAATCTGGTACGAATGAACAGCCTTGTCCATTAAATGCACTGCTTCAAACGACTCATAAAAGTCAACGGAGGAGTCGGACAACGATAGCTCCATGACCATGTCAACGAGCGACGTGTCCCATCGAGTCAAGCCCGTTCCAGGGTCGTTCTTATCACATATCGCATAGACAGCCGGGTTTCCAGTCTGCCGTTCATAGGCAACAAGAGCACCACATTCGGAGAGGCATGAAATTGCCATGCAGACAAAGCGGAAGAGCGCCGACAAGGCCGACGGGCGTCTTGGGCCCTCACCCACTAACATAGGCAATATGTTTGTACAGAATCGTGTCCATATACAACTGCCTCCTTGACTCCGAGATGATATAGCCTCGGGCGTGAGAAGACGAGTATAGGTCTCGCGATTCATACGTGGAAAACTTCCAGGATGTGCCGAGAGCTCTCTCAGACCTATCCGTGAAGGGCCATACAAAACAGTATTGAGGATTACCTTTTCTGCTGCAGTGAATCCTCCACAGAGCTGATGAGGAGCAAACCGGGATATCTTGAGTACAATGTCAACAAGCTCAGTTGAAGCCGACATGTTGAGTGTATGAAGGAGGGAAACTTCACTCTCGTCAACTTGTGGTACGATCTTGAGAACCTCCTTGAGAAGATCGGCATCACCCCAGGTCACCGCCATGTGCGCCAGATTTTCCTTCTGGGTCGGGTAAGGCAGGCCCTGGTATTCTTTGAGCAATAGCCTGGCAGCCGTAGGCTGGATTTTGCTCGGAGTTTCTGGCACGCCCTTCAGATGGTTGCAATAATTCAGTGCCGTGCCCAGGGGGGTAAACCCACGCACACATGTCATCCTAAGACATTGCTTCTTAAGAGGGTCATTCGCGCAGAGCCATTTGAGAAGCGCGAAATCATTGGTCGCTGCAGCGAGGTGCCATATCGTCCTTTTGTCATTGCCTACATCTGTCGTCTTTGCACCATGGTCAAGGACTAGTTTCGAAAGCGCAACGGCCTCTTCAACCACCATAACGGGCGTGCGCCCCTCGTCGTCTCGAGCGCTGAGATCGGCCCCGGCTCGCACTAAAATGTCTATCATGTCAAACTCGGACCCTTCACTGGCCATGTGGAGGATAGTGCCACCGAGTCCGTGCACATCATACTGCAGGTTGGGATTGAATCGAGGATCATGCGACAAGCGATCAACAAACGTGACATCGCCGTCAAGAACGGCGGCTCGTAACACTTGGTCAAACTTTTCATCTTGAAGCCAGTCCATCCGCTTTTTGTCTTCGGGGAAGGAAAACGTCAGGTTTGTCTTTTTCATCACGGTTGACAAGGTCTCATGCAGTAGGGTCTGTGACGGCTCAGGTTCCTCACCAGAGAACGTGTAATCGTATACGTGAGTCAACAGGCGGGCAAACCGGGTCTTGGAGACCATGCCGCGCTTGATGACGGATTCACGTTGTATAAGCAGTGACAAAGAATCATCAGTGATAGCGCCTCCGCTGATGACGCGTGGGAAAATCGACTCATGCTTGGTCGTCAACGCTGCCCAGAAAGCCAGTCCAGCAAGCGAAACGTCATCAGCATTCTTCCATTGGTATTTATATGTGCAATCGGCGCCCTTATCCAGGAGGAGAAGTATAGTAGCGGCACGATCCGGGGGAGATTCTCCGTTGGCGAGAAGAGCCGTCCATGACTCCGGGGTTGCTCGTGTAACAAATACCCCTGGTCCTACTAACGAGCAGAAAAGAGGCGTACCGATGAGACTGTCCTGATTAATCTTGGCACCCATGGAGATTAAATCTCTGCACAGGTTTGGCAATCCAAGAGCCGCGGCCATGTGAAGCGAAGAGATGCTGCCGTCGCATAGCGCATCCGTCAACTCGAGAAGGAGCTTGGGAGAAAGGGCCGACGCTCCATAGACACGAGGATAACTCTCTTTGACGTACTCAAGCACCCATTGCACCAAGTTGTACGATTTTGGGAGTCGAAATAGTGAGCAAATCTGTGGTCGTAGTTTGGACCAATACATTTCAGCGTATTTAGGCCACTGGGCAGCCGCCTTCTGATAGTGCGGTGCTGTAAGACGTCTTGACCGAGCTAGTGTGACCTCTCTATTGTATTCTTCCGGTTCTCGATCATTCTCAGGGGCGTTGAGAAGAGTGAGCCATGCTGATACTTCTTCCGGAGTGGGCTGTTGTTCATCATTATCCGACAATGTTTGTGACGATTCCCGCGTCCTGTCGAGGTCAACCTGATGGGCGAGAAGTTTAGGAATAGGCTCTGAACCCAGGATAGTGAATTGCAATGCAATGTCTCGAATGGACTCTGATGAGCCCAGAACGAAGCCAAATTTGGAGCGGTAGTCAAGGAGAGATGTGCGAGTGGCACGCAGTCCATCAGCCGTTGCATGAGGGTGGAAGGATTCAAGAGCCTCGATGAGAAGCTCACATCCATCCACAACTGGCCAATCATTGCTGAGAACCGGCTCGCTTTCATCGTCTCCAAGTTCAAGAATCAACGATTCCATGCTGTGTAGCGTGCCACCCAGCAGTCGCAACTCAGCGAGCACCGGCTTAAACTCATTTTTTCTTGATGGTTCAACAGTCTTAAGGGTTGCGCTGATGGAGG
Organism: Fusarium dimerum; assembly: GCA_013623525.1. Classification (NCBI taxonomy): domain Eukaryota; kingdom Fungi; phylum Ascomycota; class Sordariomycetes; order Hypocreales; family Nectriaceae; genus Fusarium; species Fusarium dimerum. The sequence goes on from JABGLY010000013.1 coordinate 30,962, forward strand.
AACAGAGTGGGAAAACGGAATCTTTGAGCGATGTGATCCTGTTAAGCATCGCTTGGTGTGCCTGAGCCATGGCGAAGTAATAGGTAGTGGCCAATCATAAGGAGCTGAGGTGCCTATGCTGATTTCATGTGAACCACTGAGGAACAGAATTTTTATTTCACTCAAGTAACTGATGAATCTAGTGTCGCTTGTAGAAGCGAATTCAAGAGATCCGGCTTAGCAGATAGATGGGAGAATGAAGGCGATGATAATACTGAAATGAATTGTCAGAATCAGGTTGAATGCTGTCGTATCCAATGTGCAGGTTCAAGAAAGCTCGGACCACTCCGTAGGAATTTAATCGATTGTACACTGTGAATTCTCCCCCTGAGTACCATAAAGCTTCAACGAAGTCTTCAAGATTGCCTCCTGGAGTATCGACTTATCCGGTTGCCACCTATAAGCGCTAGACTTTTCAGGTTATGGTTGAATGTCCATTTCCAGTGACTTCTCTGGAGTCTTATGACAATCATGGGATGTTTTATCCATGTGCCAATACAGTGTGGACAGCAGGAACCAACATCTCCAATTCTACGGTGTTTTCATTACAAGGCTGAATTTGACTTATAAAACAGAATTTCGTGACAAAATGCACCCAACCAGTCGAGATAATCATCTTGCTTTTTGATACAATTTTTATTGATCATAAAGTACAGTCGTGTCATCATTTTAACTACCGTGGTAGAAGTCATAAAAAAAAGCAAATACAGAAAAGCACAACCAAATATCTAAGGCAATTATCTCCACCATATTTGTCCACGACTCCCAAACACCACTGACCGATTAACAAAAGAAACCAAACAGATACCCCTCTTGCATCGTACTTCACAATGGCGAAATCACCAGGACAACAAACTTGACTTGCCCTTCGCCGCCCTTCAACGGCGTCCAATGGCTCATCATCTTGTTGCCCTTCTTCTCCTTTCCGGTTTCGCCGCTGTCACCGCTCATGACGCGTGTTATATTGGCCCTTCTTGGGATATGGTTTGCGAATGCGAGGTCCAAGGACACTGACTTGCCGTCCCTCACAACCACTTCTCGAACAGTCGTCTTGAAGGCTTTGGTGACTGAGGGGAGAGTAGCCTGCTCGGCGAGAACCTCAAACACATCCTTACCATAAAGCGTCTCGGGTGGAATATTGATGTCGAGTGCTTCAACCATGGCAGATGAGAAGAAGGCGATGCTGAGCTTGGGTGGATACTTCATTTTTTGATCAACTGGCATAGACCCCAGGGAGGCGGGATACGACGGAACGTGTTCGAGAACCATGTAGCGCGAGTAAGTGACAAGAGCCGGGTCAGGTTGCACCGACAAGCGCCTAAGAACAGTTCGAGTGCTATACGTTTTTTCGAGGCCCACACCCGCAGAGGATCGGGGTCTGTCGCAGCTACGGCGAGGACTAGTAGGGGGCGAGAGCGGAGGAGGGGGCATCTTTTTGAAGGACTTGAAGAAGCTCTTCTTGGGTGACTTGAGCTGAATGTTTGGCCGACCACCCATGGAGTCCTCCGACTCAGCATCTCCCTGAGAACCCTCAAAGCGGGAATTAGCTCGCTCAGCGGGCTTGTCCTCCTCATGAGCTCCGTAGCTGAGCATCTTAACAACGTCATCGTATGCCTCTACCGAAGAGGACACATCAATCTGGGCACCTAGATAAAAGCGCAGGTTGCCTGAAGCATCCATCAAGGGGCAGAGGAAAAGAAGATTCCAGAACGGAGTGCCATCCTTTTTGCAGTTAAGAACAAGCTCATTGCACTCTTCCGTACGCCATATGGCGGAGCGAAGTCGAGAAATGGTTTCACGATCAGTCTGTGGACCCTGCAGGAAACGACAGTTGTGTGCCAGTGATTCCTCACGTGAGTATCCCGTGAGCTCCTGGAATTCATCCGAAGTGAAGACAATTGGACTGCCATTCTTGGTCGCATCACTCAAACAGAATGAACCTTTTAAGCCGGGATAGGGGGATGGTGGCGAGTCACCTTCAATATCCAGAGACAGAACCAAGCTTGTGCAAAGGGAAATTTGCTGTTTGACAAAATCAGGAAAGATCTCTCGGATGATGCGTTGCTCGACGAAGGCTTTTGATTCGATAAACATGTTCTCAAGGCTGGGGATGAGTGAAGTGGTGAGATGCTTAATATTTGTGTTCAGGGCCTTGGACATCTGAGAGGGGAGGTTGATGGGAGAGGTGGCGGTGATGGATGTATACGAGGTTGATATGATGGACAGTTGAATGACAACCTGTTCAAGAGACTGGATATAATCGCGGATCTAGACAGAAGAGATGAGATTAAAGTGTACTTTTCGATTATGAGAATAACGCTCACCTTCATGAGGTAATCGACATTTTGCCCAACTCCACGGCTCTGCGCAAACTTCCATAGCTGATGACTGGCAGTGGGGTCATTAATGACCATGTCAAACATGTCGCGACCCAAGAAATCAATTATGGGGAGATCATGAGATGAATCTGAATCGGTGAATGCTACGCTCGAGCGCTGGCTCGATGCTACCGAGTCAATGCTCCTCAGCCCCTCACCAGACCAATTTCCAGAGGTGCTGCCAAACCCAGCAGTCCGTGGGGTGCCATCAGGGTAATAATCTGTGTACTGCCTTAGGATATCCTCGTTGGTGTGAAGCGAGAGACCAGAGTTGCTGCGAAGGCGATAAGAAGAGAACTTGGCGCTCTTAGGGCGGGAGTTTGTCTTGTTGCGAGATACGGGAGGGGGTAAACCACTGCTTGAGCGGATGGGTGAGGTTGCGGAAGAGGTCACGGACTCAGTGTGGTTGGAAAGTGAGGACGTTGTCGAACGACGGCGCTCAAAGCTCGCGAATTGAGCATTTGGAGGAGGATCATAAGCGCGAAGGGCGTTGATGGTAGGCATTATTGCTGGGATTTAGATGTGTTGCTTTCAGCGTGATGTCTCGGTTAATGTCTTAAATGGCGGTGCGCTGAAGCGGGCGCGATGCGACAGACAGATTTGCGACAAGTGTATTTGCTGGTTGAATCGGAGGAAGGGAACAGTATAATTAGACGGCTAAGGTAGAATACAGAGAAGTAAAGACGCAGGTAGTACTGAAGCGACAGAATAAAGATGAGGCGATTTGTTGTTCAGATGTTTGTCATGGTGTTGTTGAAAATGGATGAGTTGAGAGAGGACAAAATTACGAGCCGAAAGCCATGTACTGTAGATTAGGTGCAGACAGGGCAGGAATCGAAGTGCCGTGTTAGTAACAGACACAAAAATAGGCAGGGACGTGTGAGGGTAAAAAAGAAGGAAAGTGGAAGAAATCGTTTCTGGGGGAAGGAACAAACGAAATGAAGCGGTCTTGATGGAATGGCGATTTACAGGCTACGATAGGCGAGACTAGACGACTGACACATACACGTTGGACACACACCCACATGCCGGTACAGTACAGTTACATGCAGAAGAGCGAGATTGAGACGGAGAAGAAGAAATGGAATCGCCCAGGACCAAATTGATCGACTGATCACTGACTCGCCCCGCCCCTCCCTCCTCCGGGGACCCGGACATGGATACAGTTAGAGTACAGTAGAGGAGGCCGAGTTACTAGTAGTAGGCTCAGATGAGAGTAAAGAGAGTCCAAGGCCAGGAGGACGACGAGTCGGGTGGAGATGCCAGGTTCCGAAGCGGCGCCATCGTGGATCAAGCGTCCAGTGCCACGCCACAACACGTTCTAGAGTAAACCTGGGGGTTACATCCAGTGAATGTTGGTTGTCGGTGTTGTGGTTTGTGTTGCTGTCGAAGTGGTGGGAAGGTGATGATCATGAATAGAGGAGAAGTGCAGAAAAACAGAAGACACGCTCGCAAGTATATCAAGAGAAAATAACGGTAGATAACGAATATCGAACAAATATCAGCCGAGTTAACAAATGAACAGGACTCACCATATCTATCTTCAGCCGCACCGCAATGCGCCTAAAATGGGAAAGGTTTCTCTTGTCCAAAAAGGTCAAAACTCATCGTGGCTTGAAGACAGTTTTGTCCAGGTCCAGCTATGATTTAGGCTATCTCCCGCCTATACCCACCATTCTGCATCTATCGTTCGGACCATGTGAAGTAGAAGGGGGGGCAAGGTGACACTATGCAGAATATGTAGTTTTCTCCTGACTGTCAATTCAATGATCATTACTCTCTTAGAGTTAAGATGATACTCTAACAAAAGCTGAAGAGTCATAATCCCTTCTATCGTGGATTTATATTCTAAGAAGCTGTCTATCCTGAGAAGTCAACGATCGCGAAGGACTGAGCGTGGGCCACAGGTCTGGCAATATGTGCACTTAGGAGCGCGAACAACATGCATGACATGGTATTAGAGAGAGAGAGAGAGGCCAAGATGGTGGATGTTTTTTTTCTGCAAGAACTCGGACCTTGTCTTGTCCCTCTAATGGCAACGCGACACTACTGGATGGCGTCCTTTTAGGGTATTTTCCTCCTCTGCTAGTCTTTTCCCATTCTGTCTTCGTCCTCCTGTGTTTCTTCAATTCGCCCCCCAAGATGGATTCCTGAAGGATTTTTTCAGCGGGGAAATCTGCGAAGCGCATCCATAGATGCCGGTAGCACGTAAGAAGAAAAGGCATTTTATGGAGAATGAACCAAGATCAAGGGTCTTTGTGAGAAATAGCTTTGACGGGTTTTGGTGGTAGGAAGAAAAGGTACCGAGTACAGCACAACACAAGCTGAACCAGAAACATGGCGTTTTTTTCAGGCGTTTTACCTTGAGGCTTGTCAAGGCTACTAGACCTGACTCAGAGGAAGAGTGTTCCCCTGGATTGTATGTGGAAAACACACACACACATAAGATCAAAACAATTCATAAATTAAACATGGGAACAAGGAAATAAACCATTTTGCCATGTTGAAAATGCTCCGAGCTGTCAATGGCAGCAAGATGCTGATCCAGATGTTGATCCCTGGCTGGGGAGTGTATTATACTTTACATGTACATCGGAGAAGTGATCAAAGGGGGATCCTTTGAGGAAGATGGTAATTTGTATCATGTAGAGCAGAGCATCCGTTCAATCATGACCCTGCACGCATTTTTGACCCCTCCATTTGGATGGTTTACCGAAGAAAAGAAAAAATAAAGGACCAAGGAAGCCAAATGACGAGAATATGGGTCCGGGCAGGGGTCCAGGGGTCGTTTAATGGAGAGAGAGAGAGAAAGACGGAAACAAAAAAGCGATCAGACAAGGGTCCGAATATTACGAGCTGAGAGAGAGAGAAGGGAAGACTAAGGAAGCTAAAGAGCAGAGCTAAAATAATTCTGCTACAGGCTATCTTGGTAGTGTGAGAGAGTTAGAGAAAAGCCTGTGCTGTGTTATTCTGACGATGCAAGTTGATGATGCATGGGAAGAGTCATGTCTATGAATGAACCTGCACAAACCATTCAATAAAAAATCCAACCGGTACTATTTCTGAAACACACGTCATTAACCGGGTCCCACGTAAGAAATTTCCAGGTCCCCGGTGCATTGTTACCGGGTTTGCAGAGAGTCATTTGCTCCTTGTCCCCTAGTCATTTATCGGCATATTCTTGTCATGCATCTTCTTTCCACCCCTCATCTCACATGTCGTTTGAACCACATTATTTTCACTGCCCAAAATGGAGAATTCTGTTCATTCCCAAGTCTGAAAGTTTATCATAGTCTGAGCTCCGCGATATATTGTTATTGTCATGCGCTAAGATATGTCTAGGGATCCTGGGCTAAAGTTACGATCGAGATCTTTGATTCAGGGTCTACACTTCACTCTCGCTGCCCATCTTCATTAATGCATGTGGTCTACTTTATCTAAATGAGGGCTGTCGTCATAATTTATAAGTTCTTTTGCCTCTTCAATCTTGTTAAAGTTTACGTCTAAATTAATATGAAACTTTGTGTGTCCATCTACATTTCTCATCTTCTGGATCCTTTCCCGATTCTGTTCCAGTTAATAGAAAAGGAAACAAAGAAGAAAAAAGCTTAGATCTCGGCCGAATCGCGTCGGCCCGCAGCTAGAGAACATTGGAACAAGTGAAGGAAAGGGGGGAAAAAAGCAAAGTTGGGAACAACCACTGTTGCCGAACTGTTGGTATGTGGCTCAATAACAAATTCGACGACCAGAGCAATCCTTGCGTTTACCTGGACTTCAAAAGATGCTGATGTTCGCACATTCTACATTCTAAGCGAGGCATTGACTGTTGCACAGATGATTTAGCCCAAAATTCTATCCAGCACAACCCATCACCGTACCATACCATACGATCCAAGCGTGCCATATGGCTTGCACCATGAACCTGGTCATTACGAAAAGTAGTTCATGCCAGTTTCTTTGCTTTTTCCTCGCACGTCTCTCGTTCCAACCACTAAAGCAGTGACTGCCTGATACTCTGTACAGTACATAGCAAACCCCTGACAATTCACTCTAGGTCCTTTAATCCCAAAGCGGATCATGCACCGACAAACTTTGCACCTTTTATGAGCCTAGGCCTAATACACAAGCTGCAATGCCAGTCCCTTGCTCTGATATGATTATTGATTGTGTCGACTTCTATCAAAATTCCGATGTCGTCAGTCGCCATCAATAACCGACAATCTCGATTCCCTATCTCTATCGAATTATATACACATTTTTATCCCTACTTTATCATAAAAAAAGAATTGAAGAAAATAAAAAAGTCCATAATGATCATTGATCCAATGCATTCCAAGACTACCTTGTACATCGGCCTGAGTAGTAGCGACCCCCAGACATACCTCCAGAGGGAGATGATAGCATGTCTTAAAAACCACATGGCAAAAAGATTCGAGTCTAGCCAGCACAAACTCGAGTGAGATATACCTGTTTCGTGATCTATTTGGAGTCTCATGACCATCAAAGGAACAAATACAAGGACACAACTTATATCCCAAATACAACACCTAAACTCCAATGCATGTGATATACACGTCTTGTTTATCTTAACCCCATGTTCCTCCTCCGCCTCCTCCTCTACCACCTTTCTTCTGAGCACTTAGTCTCCAATCGTCCTCCCCGGCAAATTTATTGTACAATGGCTGAATCCTTTCCGCCTGCTTCCTCTTACTCAACTTATCCGTGGCGGCTACCTTGAAGAACGTAGGCGCCGCCTCAACCAACCACTTTGGTTCTATGCTCGTCGTGCAGTGCATATACTCCTTCGTTGTGAGAACGAGAGTATGGTAGATGACCCATTCAGCTTGCTTGCCAAACAGCGCGGAACTGGGATGCAGGTAGACAGGCGTGCCCTCGATGAGAGTTTTGTATCCTTCCTGGGGATCTTTACGGGCAGAGTTTCGGAAGAATCCTGCACAGAGCGCTCGACGGACTTTTTCAGTTGAGCGACCACACGAAACGACAGGGTGTTTATATCGTTGCATGATCTTGACGATTTGCTCACGAACGTCCTTTGCGCGGCGCATGGAACGGGCTTGGATGAAGTTTTCGAAGCACCAAGGACTTGAATAACCGGAGTTCTTCCACGCGTTATATACGTTGAGAAGAGTGAGATGGTCGCCGTGAGGATCATGAAACTTGGCTTTCTTCTGATCAGCCTGAGACTGCTTCTCCTTTGGACGGTAAAAGACGTTGGGAAGGTTAAGCATCGCGACGATGCTGAGCATTTCATCTGAGCATTCGAGATCGACGGCTGCGATGAGCACCTTTGCGAGAGACGGTTCCATGGGGAAATCAGCCATTTTTCTACCGAGACGAGTCAAAAGGCCTTCGTCATCGAGGGCGCTTAGAGCGTAAAGCTCTTCAAGGGCAGTAAGCATAGTGTTGATGGGGGGAGGGTCCATAAAGTCAAAGTGGAGAAGATCGTTGATGCCCATGGCTTTCAGCATGAGAATCGTGTTTGACAAGTTCTGACGTTGAATTTCAGGAATGGTTGTCGGCAGCATTTCCGACTGATACGCTGCTTCAGTGTAGAGTCTGAAGCATTTACCGGGTCCTGTTCGACCAGCTCGTCCGGCTCTCTGGTTAGCCTGAGCTTGGGAGATGGGTGTGACAACGAGGGAGTCCATTCCGAGTTTCGGGTCGTATGCGTTCTGTTTGACGAAACCTGGATCGACGACATAGTAAATCTCGTCGATGGTGATGGATGTTTCAGCAATGTTGGTGGCTATGACGACTTTGCGGCTGCCGGGAGGAGCAGGTTCAAAGATACGACTCTGCATCTCAGTTGGAAGTTGAGAATATACGGGGAGGATGATGAGGTCCGGCACGTTAGGTCCCAGCGCCTTCATCCGCTCGTATAAGATCTCACAAGCTGTGTCGATTTCTTCCTGCCCGGTCAAGAAAAGGAGAATATCACCTTTTGGTTCTGTTAGGTGAATCTGCATGATGGTAACAAGGGCTGCGTCGAGATAATCGGATTCCGGCTCTCGCGAGTACAGAATCTCGACGGGGAATGTTCGTCCAGGGATGGTAAAGATAGGGCATTCATTAAAATAGGCAGAGAATTTATCTGCGTCGAGGGTGGCGGAGGTGACGATGACTTTCATATCCGGACGACGCTTGAGTGCCTTTTTCAGCAAAGCAAAGAGGACATCGGTGGCGATGGTACGCTCGTGAGCCTCGTCGAGCATGATGCATGAATATCGTGAAAGATTAGGGTCGACGAGAATCTCACGCTGCAACATACCATCCGTCATGTACTTGATCCTCGTGGCTGGACTCGTACAGTCTTCGAAACGAATGGTATATCCAACCTCCTCGCCTAGCTTGCAGCCAACTTCTTCAGCCACACGTTTTGCCACGGACATGGCGGCGACTCGACGCGGCTGCGTGCAGCCGATAATGCCATTGTTTGCAAAACCTGCCTCTGCAAGGTACTGGGTTAACTGAGTGGTCTTTCCAGAACCCGTCTCACCAACGACGATAAGAATTTGATTCTCGTGTACAGCCTTGATGAGCTGGCTCCTGAAAGCGAACACGGGCAACGATTCCCTCTGTTCCTTGATGCTGAGATTTGTTCTCTTGCCCATAGATTGACCTTTGGGAATGACGGCTTTCTTCCACTCCGGCACCTCCTCTGTCTTTTGATTCATCTTTGCATTCCGTAGATCACTAGCAAACTTGCGCTTGTCTGGATCTGCCATAGGATCTTGCCATTGCGCTGACAAGTTCTCTTCTGATGCTCCCTCCTTGGCCGCAGCTTCGGCTTCCTGCTGCTTGAGTTCCTTTCGCTCCTTGGCCAGGGCCGTGCCTGACATTGCTGCTCGGTTCATGGAGCCATCGGGAGCCTTGACAACGCGAATAGGTGACAATTCCAACGACTGCTTCGTCTGACCAGCGAGGAAGGGGGGCTCCTCCTCACGCACTTCGATATCGACGTCCTCCTCCAGCTCTAGCTCGCCATCACCACGCAGTGTGGCATTGTAATCTTCCTCGAGGTCGGGATAATCAGATGCTTTTGCGACTCCAGAAGCAATTAATTGTCGAATCTCCCACCTCTCAGGAGACGTCATCCTCTTCTTCTGTCTTCTAGGGGGGCCCAGCGTGTCACGCGGCATGGCGTTGTCCTGGAATCCATTCCTTGCGCCTCCTCCCAGAGCCTCCATGTTTGCGCCGGTCGTAAGTCGAGCCTGGGGTTCCAGGTCTTGACCTGTCTCTTGGTCTACATCCTTCATGGACAGGCCTATCCTGCTTCCTTCGATAGTGGTGACTTTGACCCATACCTGTTGGCCGCGCGACACGAGATCGAACGGATGGTTAACTCGTTGTCCGTTTGACATACGTGATACATGAACCAGCCCGTCGACCTTGCCTTTGACATGATGCAAGTTGACAAAAGCGCCAAAATCCTTGACACCTGTGACATGTCCCTCGTATATCTTGTGTAGCTGCGGCGTATCGTCGATCTCCGGTTCGGGTGCTCGGCAGAATTGGTCCTCGTCTTCGTCCTCATATCGTCGGCGACCACGTCGATCTTTGCGTGAGTCTCGGTACCCATCACGCCAATCCTCGTCGCCTCGGTCTTGGGAGCGTGATCTTGATCGATACTTCTCCCTTCTCCGCCTATCTCTCGATCGGGATCGGGATCTATCTCTCCTACGTCGTCTCGATTCCTTCTGGTCGTTCTCGGGGCTTCGACTTCGCTTCTTCGTCGGCTTGTCCTTCTTCGACTTTGGCTCCAGACCTTCCAGTAATGCCAGAGTATCATCAATGGCGTCACCTCCACTATCAATCTCGGGCTCCTGGTCAGGAAGCGCTAAACCTCCAAACACTTTTTCCTTCTCTTCAAGTGTTCGCGAGTGGTGTTCTTCTTCGGTTTTGCTAGTGCCATTCTTTCCCTTGAACTTGGGGTGCATGGCCAACACCAGACGATCCAGACTATCGACAAGACTGGGAGGAAAGTCTGCGCCGATGCCCGCGAGCTTTTCGCGAAACTGGCTTAATGAGTCGCATTCTAGACGTTGCGCGATGAGGAATTCTGCAAGAGTTTTGTCGCCAACACCGACGTGATTTTGAAGTTCTGATGTGACTTTTGAAACGAGCGACAAAAGCTCGAGATTCAAAAGGTCGTCCATGGTTTGTTGAAAGAGAATACAACCCTGACCCAACTAAGGTGCAGGATATTTTAGCGATGGCAAGAAAGCAATGACGGAAGATCCACATACAAAAGTTGAAGGTTGCTCACCTCGGTAAAGGTGCGGAAGAATGTGGAGCCTTCGGTGTAGGACGGTGAGCAAGGATTACCCTATAGTTTGCATTCGAGGTCATGACCATTGGTGTTGCATGGGCGGTTCTAGAATAACAGCTGCAGCTTCTGTTTCTAACTACCAAGGCATGGTATTAATTAATCCTTCGTGAGCGTTTCCCGAACTCTGTTTGGTGAAGACGGTCAAGATCATACAGATGCTGGCTAAACATGTCTCGAGTATGACAATGACATCAGAATTGGACTCATGCTCATGAGGATTTTATAGTTGACACACATTGAACAAACCTGGTTACATTGGTATTTCTCTCTTTGCTTTCATTCTCCCAGACTGGCTGTTTCTCTAGAGCAACTCATGGCAATACTTATCTTTTGAGTGATCCTGAGACTGTTAGTCCAATCAGTATCATAAAACCTACATAGCTCAATATTTATGAGAGCAGGTTTCTATAACCTTCTTCTTGAGGTCTTAGGATCACCTAGAAGATCTCGCATTCACAAGATTTATCATTCTCGACTCTGCAAAAGGATTGGTATAAAACTCAAGTGATTTGTCCCATGATTGAAATCAGTTTGCGGCAAGAAATCGCCAATCATAACCATAAGACGGACTTTCATCTTGTATTTGAACACAGTCGGAAGCCTGGAGAATCTCTCAAATTACAACTTCTTCACCTGAACATCAATCAAGTCAATTCCCATTCCTCATTGTTCCGTGATTACACCCCAAACCACCCAAACTCGCGGCCTCCATAGTGGAGCTTAAACAACGGCGTTCGCAACCAATCAAGCCTCGTCAATCCTTTCCACATTACGCAAGCCCCTCCAGGCAACCCACCCATTTCGCCTTCTTTCTTTCCAGACACCCATGTGACCCTCTGTGGCTTGGAGCGTCATAGCCGCATGAGTGAGCTTCGGTCTTGAGATCTGAGAGTCATGCGGCAAAACTTGCGACTTTAATAACTTCACGTAACCTCGCAGAACATCTCTTCAGCCGTGCAAGATACACATTGTCCTCTCTAAATCGGGATTCTCTCTGCGATCACAACAGTCATCAACATGTGTTCCGCCGACATCTTCCTCGCCATCCTTGCGATCCTCTTTCCTCCTCTGCCAGGTACGTCACCACACGACATAATCTGAATTCAACCACTAACCAATGCCAACAGTCTGGGTCAAATGCGGTATCTGCAGTGTAGACTCCATCATCAACATCCTCCTCTCTATTCTCGGATTCATCCCCGGCCTTCTACATTCTTGGTACATCATAGCCAAGTATCCCGAACCACCCTACGAGTACGAATCTCTCCCCCAGCACAACGAGGGCGGTCGCGTTACATATGTCTACGTTCAGTGTCCTGGAGGTCACCAGCATCAGCCTAAGCAGCAGGCCAGACCTAACCCCGGTGGCAACAGCATGAACTACGGTACTCGGAATGCCAGCAACTCTAGACAGAACCAGCCTGCCCCTCAACAGCAGGGCGTCACAAATGCGAACGCGAACGCGAATGCAAACTCATCCGCCAATGCTGGCGAGGGTAGCTCCGACAACCAGGGAGTTCCCCCTTCATACGCTGATGTCGTCGCCGGAGACCACAAAGTCCAGTCGCAAGACTAAATGCCACATCGTATAACTCGCCATTCCCAAGGCATATGGGTCGATCCTCTCATGTGGATCAGCCCCTGCCCCCGTCCATCCCAACCGAATTAGCACAATTTACCCACGGTGTTTTCATCAAATCAAGCCGGTGAGATGGCCGAGCGGTTATGGCGCCAGGTTAAGGAACTCAGCTTCGTCAGACAAGCTGGTCAACAAACCTTGATATCTCTTCCTGGTGGAGCAATCCTCCTGGGTTCGAATCCCAGTCTCATCAACGTTTCTTTTTATCGATATGATATATCGTACTGTGATTCTTTTTTGCTTGGCTTGGGTCGGTCGGACGCTCTAGGGTATTGGAATAATAGATCGTGGGTGGGTTAGGGGATGTGTAGGAACCTGATGTTCGGACAAAGCCCGTATTTCCACGCATGAGATTACGACCATGATATTAAAGATGGAGTTGAAGACACATGATGTTTCGAGGATTATACATCACAATTCAGGGCGTTATGGGATGGATGTGTCTGCATTTGAATAGTATCAATAAATCGTTCACTTTTACTCGGTGCCTTTCCATACTCCCCCCCGACTGATGCACTGACGAAATTCCCATTCCTCAGTTTTCTCTCGCTACTGAATCGTGCATCTTCTCCTCCGCACCGGGGTTGTGAATTGAAGGCGCTGGTCGATCAGTAGGCCTTGGTTCTTTGTAGTGACGCATGAGCTCCTGGGGGAGAAAAGTGTAGAAAGTTGGGACGACATTCTCAACGTTCCTGACAAAGCTCAGCCCAATATCGAGCTCGCACATCTCAAGCGTCATCTTCATACCAGGAAGCATGCTCTCCAAAGTACAGTCATCGAATGCAATAGTCAGGGTATCCTCTTTGACCGGCCAGGGATAGGGTGCTGCATCCCATTCATCCTCGATGACAGCCTGCTTGAAAACTGCTTTCCCGATAGGTTTGACATGGACCTTCTTGTTGTCAATGACGAGTGATCTGATCTGTTTGATAATATCTGTAGTGGGGAGGATTGTCTTGACCAGTTCTAATGTGCAAGTGTAAGTTCTGGTGACCTTAGGTTGCCGACTGACAAGGTTGGAATAGATATCTGGATGTTCTGCAAAGGCCATGGCCGAGTAAAAAGCCTTTGAAGCATCGAAATCATCAGGGAGTTTCGAACGCATGAATGACTGGTTATCAGGACAGAACAGTGCTCCAGCAGCAAGGTTGAACTGGTCAGGAAGAGAAGTGTAGAGTCTTTGGACCATGGGCCATTCGGCACGGGCTGCATCGCCAATTGCCAAAGCAGCTTTGACGTCGTCCTCATATTCTGGACAGACGTCATGATGAAGAACATATCGAAGAAAGTTGTTGACGGTGTCAATGCCAAGCTGCATCTTTGCAAACTCAAAGGAGGTGACCTGCACAAGCGTCACAGAACAGAATCCAGCGACAACACCTGCAAAGTCGACGGTCCATGCCTCATGATCGCCGTTGTAGAACCGTTCACCAGCAGCAGTAGTTCCGTATATGATGTCTGTTGCTGTAGCTTCACGTCGCTCCGCCGGTGTCAGGTCCTGAAGATCCTGACGACCTAGACCGGTGAATGCACCAGGAGAAGTATCGACACCACCAAGGAACAGATATTCATTGAAATACAGGGTGCGATCACCCTGGAGACGGCGTCGTGAGCGGAAACGTTGAATACAGTTTTGCATGCGTCTAGGAAGTTAGCGTGCATAACGGTTCGTATTGGTAGACATACTCAGTGAACGACAAGTCACTTGGCAATGTTAGCTTTGCTTCTAGTATGACATTGCAACTTACGGATTGTAAATCTCTCGCTTCTCCTCGGCAGCTTCTGCAGGAGTCATAGGGGGGTCGGCGAAATACTCTGGTTCATGTCAGTTTATATCCACTCTTCAAGACGGGAGAAAAACCTTCAAAACCATTTCCACGGTTCTTTGGCAAGGCCGTAGGTCCTCGATTGGCCAGGGATCTCTTTGAACTCTTGCTCTTTTTATTCTTCGCGATTCCCGATAGTGATTTGAGGGCAAGAGACGGTTCAACTCGCTGATCATGGGGAGTTTCTGTGCTCTCAGGATTCGGATCTTCAGGCAGAGGATCCATGATTTTGACGAAGCCACAAGGAGGAGTTGTTTTTTTATGATACTTCAAAGAACAGTCCTGCAGGGTGAATGCAGTAGACGTTTTGTATGCTTGAGTTCACAGGAAGCGAAATCTCAGGAAGCGGAGTTTCTCGCTCCTGCCTACGTTCTCATTTCCCCGTTTGATGTATTTCGGAAAACGATGTTTGCTTTGGGTTGAACTCTTCGGCACACAAGCAAACATGTTAAATTATCCTATAAAACACCGACTCTTGTCAGTGATTCACGCATGATACTTTCCAAGCATATAGTCTGACCCCGGATACCAACACCTTGTCCTTTCTGCACAGCAAACTATATGTCATGGCTAGATGAGGGCCGAAGAACTATAAAGGTACATAGTCATATGGAGTGGCCTTGACAGCTGCTTGCCTAACCAATCTATCCTAGGTAGTGAAAGCCTTCGTGGGCACAAGGCACAACACAGTAACGCAACTGCACAAACACCGGGATCAATTGACAACCCAATATATGGCCTGCATCACGCCACGCTGTCTTATCTTCAGCTTCTTGAGCTGAATAACAGCCGGATGGCGGATGCAAATGAGGCTCAGCCCTAGGCAGTACCAAGACGATAGGATCGTCGATCGGATACGGGCATACAGTCAACCTCGCAATTAATGCCTCAAAGGATAGAAAGCCTCATACAGTGAAATGGCCAAGCAAATCTGGTTTTTTTTTTTTTTTTGCCCGAGATAGTTAAATACTCCTCGTAACGAATGGTTGTCTGATGAAACGGACCAGCAAGCGGGTAGTGACAGACTTGGAGAGAAAACGACGGAACGGGCCATGGCGGTTGAAAGACTGACTAGTTGGCCGTTTAATCAGTATCTGAACAATGTAATTCGTAGGAACTTCATGGTTGTGGGCATAATTGTGAGGCTGAGTTTCTCAAGTAAGTCACAAGACGTTTACCACAGCTTAGTGCAAAAATGTCGGTGAGAATGAGCTTTGCACATAAGCTCAGGCACATTCAAGCGATGACCTGAGATGTGATGAACATATTATTCTTGTTGATGGTTCTCGTGAAGACGCAAATATAGCTCTCAGCCAATTTTCAAAACAAGCATGCTTACCACAGCCTTACGATCTTCTGCCCGAATGTATTGCCTAGGACAAGGACTCTGCGAGCCGCTCAACCATGCGACTTACGCAGACACGGAACGACTTGCGAATCTTGCTCGACAAGGTAAAGTGCAGCTTCGGTATTCTGCAGGGCTTATGGTACTTTGATGGTTTAGCACCAGGTCCGTAGAAATCGCTTGATACGAGTGTGTCATACAGGTATTGTAGAAGAACTGGTTGACCACCTATAGTCACATCAGACTTAGGTTGGAGGGACAATACGAATGCTTCAATAATCAGCCAGGGCGCATTATGAAGGTCGGAAAGATGTTAGAAACCACATCAAAATCTATCTGATGCTGTCCGCCTGACTAGACGCCACAAGTGCCTGCATCACAGTGGTGAGACATGGATGAGCTGGTCAATTACTGACTTATGCGCGCGATTGCATGGCATCTACACAAAGTGTTATCTCGAATGAATGCACCAAATCTGCCCTGTGTAATTTGCATTCCTTCAGAGTCACTCTCGACAGTCGACTTGCGCGGTTCGAAAAAAAAAGGTCCCTGCTGGAGGATGTGGCTTAGCATATTATCGCCGCAGTGAGGCAGCGCATGCAGATATTGGCGCTTTTGTTATACCAATGTGAAGAAAAGCGCATGTTGTTTTCGCCTCTCTATACCCTGTCAACCCGTCTCGCTTGTTGCTGATTTGTGTAGCGGATTGGATTTGCACGACAAGGTGTTGTCTCTGGTCGGACTTGGCATGAAGCCGTGATCCGTTTTACTGTGTATTGCTGTTGCTTTGCCGAACAGACCGAGAATTTGTCAGTGAATCTGTGAGAGTTGTTTGTAGAGGCATCGTGCTGAGGTACCTGGATTCACTGCCTCGTCTGTTTTCGTTAGGTGCATATAAGCCTGTGGTTTCCTTCTGCGATAGCTGACACCTTGAGAGATTCTTTCTTTATCTCTCAACACTCAATTCTTGCCTGAGCACCCTTGCACGGGGTTCGTCATTCTGCTGTCCAATTCCATTGATCTTTGGCCGTTGTAACCTAAACAGTGACTCTACCCCAGACACAACCTGGTGCAGTCGAACCTATTCCCGCTCTCAAAGTTTTCCACAGAACAAACCACAAACTTCGCCACCAATCTTGTCCACCTGCAGTCACCATCTTAGTGGTCAGAGTGGCCACCCGAAGCCTCCATTTCACTGGCCCTGCCGGGACGAAACAGATCTGCTTGTACCCCACTGAAACTGGTTGAACAAGCATAACCTCAGTCTTTGACGTGTCGCACCTTTCTGAACCCTCAGACGCTGATCCCCATATTGATCCGCTTCGAATCCTCTTGAATACCGGTACTGGTCCCTGCGCCCCTGAAAGAGATTCTGCAGCCCCTGGATTTTCCGTTCCCATTGGTTCTCGGCTGTGATTCACCCTAGACAGGTCAGCGTCAGCGGCCATCTCCCTTGGCCTTGGGCTTTCTTGGGTCATTCTTCCATCTAGAAATAGATCCACTTCGCCTTGCGCCGCCCTCATCACAGCCCACCTACTGTTTAGCCTACATTACCCTCTTCAACAATAATCACTGACCGACATATTTGATACAGCCTTCGCTCCTACGGCAACCTGCCAAGTTCTAATCTACTTTTGACATTCACGAGTTTTTTACACTTCACCTCTACTCGGCCGACATCATTGTACAACCTGGAGCGCCTGCTCCATTACCACTATCAAAATGATGGGCTCTAAAGAGATACCCCATCGCGACAACCTGCGCGACTACAACCATGCCGTCGCTGGACAGTGAGTAACTTCTGCCTGCCCTAACTTGCTCGCGCAAGTTCATTTGAGATCGCCAATGCTCTCCCCATACTTGGCCGGGCTGTGCTGACTCCTCTCAAGCGCCGGCACCCTTTGTAGCGCCGATGGCGAACTCTTCATCAAACCCTGTACACAATCTGAAATAGACTTCTACCAATCCGCTAATCGAAGACATCCCGAATTCGCCGATTTGATGCCCGTATTCATGGGGTCTCTCATGCTTACCGACCCTGCTGAATCCGACATCGACGAAGCTGTCGCCGGACTGATTGCGGGAAACGGAACGATCAGCACCTCAAAAGAGGAAATCTGCGCTTCTGTAGCCGAACAGGTCGCTCTCGCAAGCGGTTCGAAGAACGAAAATGGCCAATGGATCCAGAACAAGGACAAGAAGATCAAGACGGACAAGGCAGTGGTTCTCGACAATGCAGCTTTTGGTTTCAAGCACCCCAACATCCTGGATGTCAAGCTGGGCATACGGCTCTGGGCCGACGATGCGCCGTTGGCAAAGAAGCAACGATTCGACAAGATCACATCAGAAACTACACATGGAAGCTTGGGGTTCAGGATAGCGGGTATGCGTGTCTACCGAGGGTCTGAGGATCCCTCAGAGCTCAACGAAGACGGTTATAGAATCTATGACAAGGACTACGGGCGTGTCATCGTGAACAAGGACAACATCCTTGATGAGTTTCGAAAATTCATTTTCAACAAGGCCGCTGGAATAGACGAGGAGCTTGGCAAGGCTGTTTGCGCCGCCTTTCTGCGGGATCTGCGCAAGGTCGAGGATATTCTTTCCCGACACGAGAGTCGGATGTATTCTGCCTCACTTCTGTTCATCTTTGAGGGTGACGGTGAGGCACTTCGAAAGGCCATCGAAGAAAACAATGAATTGGTCGATTCGGTGGAGGACGTCCGTCGCGAGGTCATTCGCAATAACAAGAGGGTTGATAGCGGCATCGCTCTAGATGACGAGGATGATGAAGACGATGACGATCTCGAACTGGAATCATCACTGCCTCAGATCTATGCCCTTAGGCTTATCGACTTTGCGCACGCACAGTGGACACCTGGACAAGGTCCTGACGAAAACACCTTGAAAGGTGTACGAAGCTTGGTTTCCCTCTTTGAGAAGATGGCGGAGTAAGGCGTTGAGCCTGTCGAATTTTATGATGATGATGTGACGGCTGAATGAATCACCGTCCAGGAAGGAAAGGAAAAGTCTATTGAGAGCATTGCTAGATCGATCAGACGGCAACATGGAATACCCTAGAGCGAGGATCTGAACATGTACACGACGCCCCAGGAGGGTATCAACGGCGCAAGGTGTTTTTTCTCTTTTGGACATTTCTCTGTATGCAAGGCATGTCTGCGGCATTGGAGATGGGGTTACAGCTCATAGAGAAGCTATTTATATACTGCCAATGTAATATACGAGACTACCGGTCCTACATATCAGATCATTGTGCACATATGTGATGACATTTTTCATAACAACAAGGTCGTACGTATCTGGTGCCCTATAGCGACATGAATTATGAAGTAAGGAACACCAGACGTTTTGGCATCTTCAGGCAGGCGCAAATGGCTGACCAAATAAATGATTCAACTCTCATCTCTACAAATGGACCTCTCACCCAGCTAGACAAAAAAGATGATCCCTTTTATGCTGTACGGGTGCTGGAATTTTTATGTCACGTGGGTGCCTTTTATGGTCCAAGTTTATCCCATGCTTTCATACCCCAAGCTTCTAGAAAACGTCTTTGTTAAAGAG
Source organism: Fusarium dimerum (assembly GCA_013623525.1). Classification (NCBI taxonomy): domain Eukaryota; kingdom Fungi; phylum Ascomycota; class Sordariomycetes; order Hypocreales; family Nectriaceae; genus Fusarium; species Fusarium dimerum. The sequence goes on from JABGLY010000013.1 coordinate 50,121, forward strand.
CCCCACGTACCAACGCGCAACGCGTAAATCCAACGACAGTCTTCAATTGTTCAAGTCAATGTAGGCAAACATGTCGATTCCAGGCCTGGGCCAGATCGCTCCTCAGGTAAAACCCTCCTAACATAGTCTCGGAGACAGAAGGGCTTGCAAAACACGACAGCATCATACCCTGCGATATGGCTAACCAAGCGCGCAGCCCACTGCCTCGTCCACACGTATCATAAATCTTCGACCCTTTTCCGAATGGCGGTTCGAAGCCCCTCATGGTGCCCCAGTCACGGTTAGAATTCTCTCTGGTACCGCCGAGAAGGACGGTGTAGAGCTCGCACAGCGCAATGCGTACAACTTTTCTGGTGTCAAGTCAAAGATATCTACATGGCATGGTTGTGAGCTGGAGATCGACGGACAACTAGATGGTGAATTCCTAGCCGAATATGCGAACCCTACGGAAAACCCAGCCAACACCTACTTAAATCTGCATGGACAACTTAACGATATGCGTGCTGCGGCAGCAAGGGAGGCGAAGGAAGGGCCGAGAATACTCATCACAGGGTCAGCAAACTCGGGCAAGACGACGCTCGCAAGAACATTGACGAGCTATGCTACGAGACAGGGACACCAGCCATTGGTTGTCAACGTGGACCCTAAAGAGGGTATGCTGAGTCTACCCGGGACACTGACAGCTAGTGTCTTTGCAACAGTCATGGATCCCGAGGCTGTTGATGGATGGGGAAGTACACCAACAAGCGGACCCGCAAGTGTGCCGGTCAAGCTACCGTTGACATTCTACTATGGTCGACAGACTGCAGATGAAGATCCAGATTTCTATCGCGAGCTGACCAGCAAGCTGGCAGGTTCTGTCAGCGGACGATTGAGCGAGGATGAGAGCGTTCGGAGTTCAGGTGTTATCGTGGACGGAATAAGCGTGAGCGACGAGAGCAAGACCGCATCTGATTTGATCGCTCACATCGTGGATGAATTCTCGAGTAGGTCCTATGTGTTGTTGGAGACCTCACGCAGAAGATGGCTAATTAGACGCAGTCAACGTAATCATCGTGATAGGGTCTTCGCCAACCAACACAGAGCTTGCAAAGAGATTCAGCACCGAGAAGACAAGCCTTGGTGAGCTCATCAGTGTGGTACCGCTGGACAGGCCTGATGGGGTTGCTGTACGTAGCGAGAGCTGGATGCAGAGTGCACGGGAAGCCATCATCAAGGAATACTTTTTCGGCGATGCAAGACGGACTCTCAGTCCATTGATTCAACAGGTGGATTTCGATAACATTGTTGTCTACAGGGTTCCTGACGGTGCGTTGACTTCTAACAGTTCCACAGATTCATGTCTACATGCAATTGCCAAACGTTGATCGGCTAACACATGACAGATCCTACAAATGGAGGCCAGGAAACACCTTTCCGCGAAACGCCGAGTTCACCGATGCAGCATTGGACATTTGCAATCATGCATGCCGCACCCAAGGAATCACCCGAAACTATCCGAGCCGCCAGCGTCAAGGGTTTTCTGTACGTGTCAGACGTAGACGAGGAAAGACACAAGATTAAGCTTCTCTCGCCTGTTGGTGGAAGACTGGGCGACCAACCACTTGTATGGGGGAAGTGGCCGGAGCCGTACATTAATCTACTGGGATGAGACGATGTTGATGTGATATGGTTGTTTGGGAGTATATCGACACCACAGAGGCTCTTCCAAGTTCTAATTTCTTGAAAGGAAACGCTCCGGAGTTAGTCTCGGCTTTATATCTCGGTAGTAGTTATACGATAATTCGTCGTCGCAATTGACTTGATAGAGATAGGGATGGAGCTACTGGGATGCCACAAATCCAACACCTTTTCCAAGTATCTAGTGACATGGAAACACCACAGGACTAGTGATACTGGCGAGTTACTTTACGCCTCGTCTTGACTCCCCGCACCAGTGACGATCAAAATCCTACAGTGAGTTGGTGGTGCCCTTGCCTGCACTACATGACTCGCCAATTTGTTGGTCTACTGTGTCTTCTTTTACGAAAAATCACACATGGAGCCCTTGGCATCGAGATGGCGTTATTGGTCTTGGACTGGTCAGTTTTCCGAGGAGGCATGGAAAAGGAACTTGAATGGAAGTCATCTGAGGATCACTGTATCTCAGACACCTTGCAATGTCCACTAACGCGGTGACAATGTACAGTACCATCTTAAGCATCCTACGTGCACTTCATGCTCAACGGTGTACTTCTTCAATCAAGTGACCCCGTAAGAGTGTCCATCCTGATTCTCCCGATGCCGCAACATGGGCTTTCCTCCTCCTTGCTTTTCCCCCGCACCCGAGCCTTATACAAGGGGGAGTGTAATATCGAAGGGTTTATAATCGGAAAAGCATGATACGATTATTTTCGGCAAACAGATCTGACTAGGTCGGAGAAATTTCAGCATGACAGCAAGGGGGCTACTGTTGAAACATGGTACGGCGACGATGTAAAGCTTGAAAGAGAAGGTGGGAAAAGAAAGGAAGCAGCAGGATTGTGAAGAAGATGCGGAGATACGAAGGATTGACTTCGGCGAGCGAGGAGATTTGGGGGATGTGTGACGGGAGGGAGATAGAAGTGAGACCCTGATGGGATGTGGTTTTTGAGCAAGACATCAGATACGATCACTGAAACAGAAATAACTCCTATTACCAAAATTCATTGACAACATATATCCATCCACTCTTTTAACTCATCGTGAATATCATTTTCTACTTTTCACTGTCGTCGAAATAGACACCTTTGATGCGGCCGAGTCGGGCGTCGGAGGACGTCTGATATCCGGACCAGGGCGCCATGATCTCGCTCCCGGACCGGAGTCTAAAACACGGTCCCGGGCGTTTAGCAAGCCATCTATGCAGAACAAGGGTTAGAGGGGGAAAACATTAAGCTACTTGCCTAGGCCGGGTTGGTTGAACAAATTAGTACTGGATTGAGTAGTTTACTGTAGTTTACTGTAGTCCGCCTCACTTTAAACCCGCCTGCTGCATGCAGCTCAAGTTTGACTGGGGTCATTTTTTTGTCTGTGACCAATTTCCACTGTTTGATTGATGAATGTATTTCCACTGTGTATATTGTAGAAGTTATTGTAATCCAATAATGCGAGACGTTTTTACCCCCAGAGATAGGTGTTACAGGTTGATTGACGAGGAGGAAAAGAAAAGAAAAGAAAGAGAGAAAGGAAATCTGGAGCCAAGAGACGCCGGTGTAACTCAATCCTGTTTTCACCGGAGCCGAACATGACAGAAAGGGTGTGAGATTTGCATGACGACGGTTACAGTACTGCACAAAGCAATTCGCGATCCCCCAACAGCAATAATGCACCCCCTTGTATTGGTGACGTTGCGGGATTGTTTTTCCTTTTGAGAGGGGAGCAGGAGAACATCATGAATCAAGGAACCCTTCTTGGACACCCTGTCCTGGGGGGGTTTTGAGATTAAGCTTAATTACTTCTAGACCAGTTGTGTGTAACCTTGAAGAAGGGGGAGGGCGTTGGCGATAATCTCCGGAGGTGGGAAGAGGCAAAGAAGAAGGGAACAAAAAGGACAAAGGAGGCAATGGATGACGACTTTGTCGAGCTTGCGTATGTTCTGCCATTTGAGTCAAACTGGAAGAGGCCAGAACCAAAAGAAAAGGAAAAAAAAGGCCAGAATTAGACAAGTACGGAGTACAGAGTGGGAAAATGAATTGGATATGGACCGAGTACCAATAATCTCGCCAAGAGTTTTGAGCAGGTGATGTGCTCAAATGCGGAGGCGAAGCACAGCCTACTTGAGCCAGGTCTTGGCTCTCTCTCCAATTCTCCTTTCAGTAAGAGATGCCACTCCTTGTTTTTCCTTCTCTCTTGTTATCGGTGACACGTTGTAACACTCGCCAAGCAAAGCCTAGAGCAAACAAGCACAACAAGCATTTCCCAGGTCGACAAGAGACGTGATTGGTGGCGGAGCCATTGGGATGGATGCATTGTCTAGGGGTCATTTATGTGGATGACTTTTGCTTGGCAAAAGGTCCTTTTTCAGTTAAGCCGTGAATGGGGGAAGAAATCCGTTTTGTGGTGGAAAAAGAGTCAGCGGGCGAGTTTGTCCTTGTCATTTTTTCTTCTTCCCTCTCTGTCTCCACTGTCATCAAGTTACTGACATGGAATTATTTTACGGCGAGTAAACACAATATGAAAGAATCAAATAGAAAGCAAAGAGAGGAAAACAGAAAAGAACAAACAAAGAACGACGGTGAATATTGATCGATATCTCCATTACTCAGGATATAGAACTTCAAATAAACTTGTCCCACAGTCCCTGTAGCTCTTTATTCCCCCGCATTTTTGTCTAACCAGACACCTACATACACCTTACCTACCTGCACATCCAAGTTCCAACGTTCCTAATTTCTTCAGTACACAGTACGGCCAGCACCTTCCAATAGCTCTTGATTCTGTTATTTTTCCGAAATCCCGCTATAAACGCAACTACTCATGATGACGATACCAAAAGATACCTTTTGATGATGACCTAGGCATTGTACTAGGTATACAGCGCTGGTACTGTACAGCAACTCCCTGTTTCTAATTGTAATCCTTCTTTGGCTTGTGACTACGATCCACTACGTCAATAACGCAATATCTCTTCCTTCTTTCTCAGGTATCCCAGGATCCATGTAAAACACGGCCACTCCTAATCACAGCCTATCCGTATTCGTTGAGAGAAGACGGCATCGACAACTAAGTACATGTACTGCGTGTGGCTCATATCCCCTCCGCTAAAGTGGCTCCCTATACTATTCCCACCCAGGAATTAGTGGGATGTCCATAGAGCACGAGCCCCCGCTTAAACCTAATCTCGACAATCCCCAGTTTTTTTGTCCGCGTGTAAGTCAACCAACCTCTAGATTCCCAAAGATAAGCCAGCCTCAGGCAAGAGCCGCGTAGAGCAGAAACAGAAGAACGACTGCGTAATGCCTGGGTTTGTTCTTGGCAAAAGACCAAAAAAACAAAAAAACAAAGAAAAGAAAAGGATGTGTTTCATACGGGTGTACATCATCACGAGTCGATTGTACACTGTGTGGAAAGCACCCCCAGATGCATCTTGTTATTGGATCAACGTTTGTTCGTCCTTGTTACATCCTCACTGGATACAGATAGCATTCAAATGTTGACAATCAACCTGGTCACTCTGACAAACCATGGAGGTTACTCCCCGTTATCACCCCACTGGCCGGACGCCGGCATTTTTTTGTTCGTTCGGGGGGGAAAGAGAGGGGAGGGGACAGCGTTTCGGTCCTGCCTTCCCATTCTCGCGCCGGTTGCTTGCCGTTTCCCGGAAGTTGTGCCTGCGTGTGTGTGCACCTGCTGTTGGATAGCTCGAGGTCCAACAAATCGCCCCCTCCCTTCCTCTTCTCTCCACGTCCACGTCCACGCCCCTCCCCTCCCTGTCTGAACTGGTATCAGTCAGTCTTCATCCCTAAAGGATAAAAGGCCCCGAATCTTCCACAGCATCTCTTATTTCTTCTACCTCTTCTTACAAGTCTTGTGACTTTTTCACCTTGTTCGTTTTTTCCCCTACACAGCACTCGGAACTCAAGTTCTCAGTCCAATCCTCCTGGTTGTCATCCAAATACAACCAGCGACAAAACCCCTCCACTACCACCACACCCTCTGAAGCTCACAAGCACTTCAATCGCTTACCCAACACCCATTCGATGGGAGAAACCGAATCCAAATCCGCGAATGGTGCAGTTCACACCACTTCCACGTCGGACTCGTCGACCGTCGCCGCTGCTGGCCAGGACGACCAGCCCCCTATAGCGGAACCCCCAGATCTTGCCATAGAAAAACTCGCTGCTCCTCATACTGTCTCGGCCCTTCGTGTCGCTCAAGACCTCAAGTCTGACATTGAAAATGGGTTAAGCAACGAGGAAGCTGCCGCCCGCCTGGCTCGGGACGGCTCCAATACCATCAAGGGTGCCAAGGGCATCTCCCTCTGGGAAATCTTTCTCCAGCAGGTCGCCAATGCCTTGACTGTCGTCCTCATCGCCGTAACAGCCTTGTCTTTTGCTATCCAGGACTACATTGAAGGCGCCGTTGTTGCTGCCGTTATTGTCCTCAACATCGTTGTAGGGTATGTCTTTGCCGCCGCGCTCGCTCAAGCTGCTTGCTGCCGCTGCTGGGTTCTCCCGCTTCGCTGTCAATGCTGTCTCTTGCTACACACATTCTTGCCTGATTCTCTGTCCCATACTTTTGCTGCTCCTCCGGTGAAGCCTGTGATTTTGCCATGCGTAAGGCCACTAAGCCCCAAGCACCGAGGCCGAATCCTGAGCCATACCCTGAAGGCGCCAGTTTCAACACTGTCCTGTCTTCACAACGGTGCTAACATATCATATATAGTTTGATCCAGGATTACCGCGCTGAGCAGACCATCCAGTCTCTCTATGCTCTGTCTACTCCCAAGTGCAAGGTCATCCGCGATGGCCGCAGTGAAACTGTCAAGGCTGAAACCCTCGTCAAGGGTGATCTGGTCTCCCTCGCTACTGGTGATGTCGTTCCCGCCGATCTGCGTCTTGTACAGGGCATCAATGTCTCTACCGATGAGGCTCTCCTCACCGGTGAATCTGTCGCCATCAGCAAGAAGCCTGAGGCCATCTTCACCGACGTTGAGATGCCAATGGGTGACCGTATCAACTTGGCCTACTCCGGAAGTTCCGTTACCCGAGGTCGCGCTACTGGTATCGTCATCGCTACTGGTATGGAGACGGAGGTCGGCCAAATTGCCGAGCTTCTTCGCAAGACCAAGCGGGACACCTCCGGCAAGAGCCCTATGGGCCAGATGGCTTACAAGTTTTATGTCTCTGTCCGCAACATTTTGGGTCTCGAGGGAACACCTCTTCAGGTCACTCTTAGCAAGTTCGCCCTTCTCTTGTTCGCGTTTGCCATCCTTCTCGCTATCATTGTCTTCTCCGTCAGCAAGTGGAACATCAGTGATGAGGTTCTGCTCTACGGAATCTGCGTCGGTGTCGCCGTCATTCCTGAGTCTCTTCTCGCTGTCTTGACCGTGACAATGGCCGTCGCCACAAAGGCTATGGTACGCGGTAATGTCATTGTTCGTCAGATGCCGTCTCTCGAAGCTGTTGGTGGTGTTACCAACATTTGCTCCGACAAGACTGGTACCCTGACTCAGGGACGAATGATTACTCGTAAGGTTTGGCTGCGAGGCGGTCTCACAGGAACCGTCGAAGGCACTTCCAACCCATACGACCCCGGAAGCGGTGTCGTTCGCTGGTCTTCTGATCTTGCAGGAAGCTGCCTGAACGCCTTTATCAGCACAATTCTACTCTGCAACAACTCCACGGTCACCGATGGCAAGAAGGAGCCCGAGACAGACTCCAGCAGCGTCATCACAGCTGACGACTCTGCCGACTGGAAGGCCGTTGGTGAACCTACAGAAATTGCTCTCAAGGTCTTTGCCATGCGTTTTGGTCACCATAGAGCCAGTCCCGGTTCTCTTGTCGCCGAGCACCCATTTGACTCTTCTTGCAAGCTCATGAGCGTAGTCTACGGAAACGATGTCGAAAAGACACGCCAGGTCTATACCAAGGGAGCTGTTGAGGTTCTCCTGACCAAGCTTAACGAAACTGAAGAGTATAAGAAGCAGATTCTAGCCCAGGCCGAGGAGCTTGCCTCTCAAGGTCTGCGTGTTCTATGTATTGCAACAAAGTCCATGAGTGGTGACATTCAGGACTGTCATGAGCGAGCCAAGGTCGAGAGCGATCTTGAATTCCTTGGTCTTGCTGGTCTTTACGATCCTCCCCGTACCGAAACTGCCGGCGCCGTGGCTCAGTGCCGCGCTGCTGGTGTTACTGTTCACATGGTCACTGGCGATCACATCAAGACTGCCACCGCTATCGCCTACGAAGTCGGCATCCTGAATCATGACATCCCCCTCAAGCCTACCACTGTCATGGCTGCTTCGGATTTCGGTGCCTTGACTGATGCCCAGATTGATGCCATTGATGAGCTTCCTGTCGTCCTCGCTCGTTGCAGCCCTCTTACCAAGGTCCGTATGATCGAGGCCCTACATCGCCGCAAGGCTTTCTGTATCATGACCGGTGATGGTGTCAATGATTCCCCAGCCCTCAAGCAGGCTGATGTCGGTATTGCCATGGGAGACCGTGGTAGCGATGTTGCCAAGGAGGCTGCTGACATGGTCTTGACTGATGACAACTTTGCATCCATCGTCACTGGCATTCAAGAGGGTCGACGACTCGCCGATAACATTCAGAAGGTGCGTAACTTGATCCTCGAGACAAATAGTTACCTGCTAACAATTACTAGTTCCTTCTGCATCTTTTGACTTCCAACTTGGCTCAAGTCATTCTTCTCCTCATCGGTCTCTCCTTCAGAGATACCTCTGGTGTTGCCGTCTTCCCCCTGTCGCCTCTTGAAATTCTCTGGGCCAACCTCGTCACCTCTTCGCCTCTGGCTCTTGGTCTCGGTCTTGAAGAGGCTGCCCCTGATATCCTTCGCCGACCTCCTCGCAGTCTGCGATCTGGTGTTTTCACTCGCGACCTGGTCCGTGATCAGCTCGTGTACGGCACCTTTATGGGTTCCCTCTGTCTCTGTGCCTTTATGCTTGTCAACTATGCCGCTTCTGGCCAAGGCTATTACTCAATGACCCCTGGCTGTAATGAGGACGCTGGCGATGGCTGTGGTCGTGTGTACCGCGCCCGAGCTACCACATTTGCCACACTTAGCTTCCTGCTCCTTGTTACTTCTTGGCAGGTGAAGCACTTCCATCGCAGTTTGTTTGCGATGGACGAGCGATGGTCTGGTCCCTTTTCCGTCTTCAAGACCATCTATCACAACAAGTTCTTGTTCTGGTCTGTCATTGCCGGTTTCCTCATCACCTTCCCTGTCATTTACATCCCTCACCTCAACACTGAGGTCTTCAAGCACCAGGGTCTCACATGGGAGTGGGGTGTTGTCGCAGGCTGTGTCGTTACGTACATTGCTCTTCTCGAGATTTGGAAGGCCTTCAAGCGAAAGTTCAACCTGGGCATTGACAAACACCCCATGGTTCGCCAAGCGGAGGTCTAAAAGGAATGATGGATGGGGTGGGATGGGGGGATAGATGGTGCTTGATGAATATGTACCATGGGGGTGGGCGTTGGTTGATGGACAGGTTTTTAAGGGTATATGAACGGTTTCAGAATGCTATAAACACCGGCATGATTTAGTTATTATCCTCTAGGCAATTATATTTCCTGTCAACATGTTCGTTCCCTCGTAATTTTCGTGAGATGCGCCAGACCCCTTGAACTACATCAGGCTGCTGTGAGGCTGTTGGTTCATCTGAGTTATACTTACTCGAAATCAACAGTCTGAACAAATTGGTTGTTAAGTGACCAGTAAATCTGCTGCTCATCTAAAATCTTGCCTCCATCGAATTGATACTGTCCGCTACGTCACATCTGGTCGCCAAGACTAAACGACGTCTGTCCAATGTCCGATATCTCCCACCCATCCAAACCAGTTGTAAACCCAGAAGGCTGCAAATTAGAATCCAACCACGTCCAATTGTTCGGAAACGGATTCTGCAGCGGCAAGCACAAAGTGCTCGAAGGGGGTTCCTGCGTCGTAGCAACAGGTTTCTGCGATCGCAGAAATGCTTCGGCAATGCGGTACAGGGCTTTACATAGATCCAGCTGCTTCTCAACGTATTCTAGCGTCGGACTATACTGGGAGAAACTCTCGAGGACGTCGGAGAGGAGTTGGAGGTCCTGTGGCGATGATGTGGCGATGCAGTGGAGGAACGTTACGACGAAAGGCGTGAAGGAAGTGTAGTAGAAAATCCTGTAAGGGTTGGTGAATTGTTCTGACTGGGATATTCGTGATTCACTTACCATGTTGCATAGGTAAAGAGGGCATTTGGGCCGAGAGAAGCAAGTTTGGGATAATAAGTTAAATGAGCTCTTAGACCCTGATGAGCAGCTTTGAAGCAAGCTGGTGAGATATCGTGTGCAGAGCTGGAGAGGGTGGTTCCGCGATGGAGTAGTGTTAAGACAGAGTAGTAAGTAATATTCACCGGTCCGAATTTGATGTCGAACATTTCGCGATCGTAAGCGTTCGAACTGTCGAGTCTACACCAGTCCTCGTACCATTTGACAAGCTGTTCTTCCAACTTTGCCGCTACGGCAGTTCTTTCCGAAGCTTCCCGTCTCCGAGCAGCGGATGAATAGAGTGATTCATAGATCTGGGCTTGTATCCTTCCTAGTTCGACGAATGACAAGAGTGCAGCATCCCAAGGTCTACGACCAGGATCGTTCGATAAGGCGCATGGATGGGTGTCTACGTCAAAGTCTTGAATGGTAGACGTACGACCGAGACGGGAGGAAAGGTTCTTTTCACTGATATAGATGTGCCAGAAGAGATGGCGAACGCGTTCGACTTGCGTGGGAGGGAGTTGTGCTATGCGGTCCTCATGGTGATAACCGAGCGTGAGAGCATGGTGAGCGGCGGTGGAGATCAGACTCCACTGGAGGGGGAGATTAGCTTTGCTTTGGGCATGTACACTCTATTCTTTGTCAATATTGTCATCTACGTTTATGGGGTTTATGGGGATTGAGGGTAGGAGGGGGAGGTCATACTCCCATGACAAGAATCAAGACATTCTCAAAGGTTGGAATAGTAACTGTCTCATAGGTTTCCATGCCTAATTGAAAGTTTCTCTCACATAATTGTTGGAAGTTGCTCATTTCTTGTGCGTCAATATCCACATCGGGATTTAAGCTGAGTTCTTGAAGGAGCAAGGTGAGCATGCCATTTAGGACAGTGATATCTCCCGATTGAAGCGGTTCAATGGGAAAATAGACCCGTTTGCAGATATCTTCAATCTGGGAGAAATCACAGAATCCGTAGAATGTGAAAAGGGCTCGTGTACCTAGCAAGATGATTAGTGCGTGTAAAACGAAAAAGAAAATGGGGTTTAACCTGGTGACTCCTTCACGACCCTCAGGATTCGCAGCACGAAAGCTGAAGGGGGCAATTGGACATCAACCTTAGAAGATTCCCTTCCTGAGGCAGAGATATAATCATTCCTTTTCGCATGCGATATACCCTGATCTCTCAAACTTGCTAGCTCATGCATGAGGGAAGGAGATTGTGAGATTTTGGACGAGGTAAGTTCTGCAATCTGTGTTGCATGGAGGGCTTGTTTAGAGAAGGACATGTCCCCTTCTGCTAGCGAAGGGTGGTAATCTGATTTACCCCGGCTGGACGAAGAGTGATCGTTAAGGGTATACTGTGCTTGTTCCCCTGGTGATGCTTGTTGACGTAGGAGTCGGACTGCTTCTTCAAGGGCCGCCAGTCGTTCAACGATAGTGCTGTTGTCATTTTGGCTGTAAAATTTAGCCAAGAATAAAAATTTGAAGGCTACTTGAACGATACCTTGAGGGAGAGGCTTCGAGGGAGACATCCCTTGGTCGTGATACTGCAGGTCTACTTCCAAGTGGACATGCCAGTCCGGATGTTACGCAGTTGGAGCAAGGAACAGCTCGATTGCATCGGACCTGAAACTATAAGTTACCGCAATTATTTTAAAAGTCCATGAAGACGGAAGAGTTTATAGCACTTTTCGTAGGCGACAGTTTTGGCACTGATAAACCGGTTAGCGAGTCAAGATATCGATCGCATCAGGTATTGAAGTAACGAACAGCCCTGGGCATGATTGTCGTTTTAGATGGTCTTTGTTGGTCCGGCATTTTCTTAAAGAAAGTATTGAAATTTTTATGATAGATTAATGAGATAGTACTCGACCTATGTTGAAAACTTTTCAAAATGAATGGAGATGATGTTTTGTCAAAGTGTGGACTTCCCCTGTGTTATGATGATGTTGAGGCTCGGGTCCGTGCAACTTCCCGTTGCCGATTGAGCCTGGAGTGTTTGTCCAATCAGGGTCAAAGATGGCAATAAGACGGGAACATGAGAACTGGCTTTGCACGAGATATCCAAAACATTAGATCGATCTCGATTGTGTTTCATCGACAAGCCTTGATGCTGAGACGAAAATAACTTCTTAAGAAAGGATTCACTTTTTGAATTATCTCCTATCTTATGAACATTTTCCCTTTGTCTTGGCGAATCAGTGCTTGCTTGCGAGTTAACTCACATCACTCATCATTTTAGACACAATCATGATATTGTCGATTCTGAAGCAGAAAACATAATGTTTCAAGTCTACTGGCACTTATTCTGGGAGGCTGTGAATTCGATATTGAGAAATGACTATCTTTATCTTCGCTCCAGGCTGAAACCTGTATGACCCACGGTACTAGGCTCTGGTTTGAGAATCAACTCCTACACTATAGTAGATGGACAACCAGGTATAGATTGTTGGACTAACTCGTTAATATTCATGTATTTCTTCACTTTGATAACCGGCCGTACTGGGTTGGTCTTGCCGTCAATACACGCTAGGTGTTCCATGAGTGATCCAGCAAACAGTAACAAGATCAAGGTATGTATGATGGTAGATTCTCATCACCAAGTGTTTTATGGAAGGTAATGGCTTCGGTTTGCTCAAACATACATCAACTTGTGATCATATGGAAAACTTTCCAAGTAAATCATGGATCGCTGCGGATGGCTTATATGGATTATGTGAGGACATCAAATTTATCATTCAATCGAAAGTAGGTTCTTGTTCAGGAACAGCTCTCTGGAATGCTCCGACTTTGAGAAATGACCTTGCTAATCACAAACTTGTTGATTACGATGAATTTTCCTAAAGAGCTAATTACAGACATTCATCAGAGTATTCTTGCTCAGGGGATATCCATCAGAGAGTAGAGGACATTTGTTACTGGTATGCGTACGACACTCTTGATTGATTTTCGTACTCTAATAGGCGTACCTTTCTTGACCCCAGGCATCAACTCGGCTATTATCGTGATTCATCTGTTGCTGGAAAACAACGAGAGGATGAAGCAAACATAACGGTCTAGGCTCAGAGAACCAGACTGTTACAGCGTCGGGCTGTATCGAGTCAGCGACAGTTTGCTCTGTAGATGAATCGATATTCGTTCGAGAATTAACTTTTCAAAACGCTCGCATGTTCATTTTGACCTTCGGTGAAATTGAAGACGCACAAATTCTCTTTATATATAGCTAATGCATCACCCAAGAATGCATGTATCTTGCAGCTTGCATGATTTCAACATTGCTATTAAACGATAGAGAATGTCAAATTTTATTTAGTACCCAACACCGTTTTTATCGTACTTGCCCATCTATCAACAAGCCTGGAGCCCAATTGGTTCTTTCCTCCCAACAGGCGTGAGCTGACTCGAGTGAGGACCTTGATGGCCAACCTTGATGTCCTCTCTTCCTGCCCCGCGTTGAGCTTCATTCGAAACAATGCAAATTCCCAGGCCAAAATATGGTGATAACGGTGCCAAAGCGGTTCTTGCCAAAATAAATCGGCCGTATTGCATCTTCCCAGCGGTCATGTATGATAAGACAAGCCACCATGCTTTTGCTAGGAAGGAGTAGTCGAGGTTGGCTAATGCCGCAAGGTATAAAGACGACGATGTCCCCTTTTCCTGCTTCCGTCCTGAACAACTCTCTTCTTATTCTCATCTGAGAGATAATCGCTTTCACCGTGCCTTGAAATACTTTCGACCTGATGTTTCTGTATCAGCTCATATTTCTAGGCATCAAAACCAGTGCCCTACCGAAAGCAGCAATCACCTGGACATGACTTGGAACTTGAATAGCTTGATGAATCACTTTTGAAATCAGCGTTCGAAGCCCAGAGTTGGTTCTGCCAGCCTCTTTTTGCATTTTGCCTCGACCGTGCAGTCAGAGAGGCAAATATCGATATTCCAGCTACCGTTAATTTGGTTCGACAATATATTGCCTTTCTATGTCAACTCTTCCCACTCTCAGGCATCAACAACCCACGCGAGAACGGAGAAAACCGAGCTAACTATGACATATTCCATTCACTCACTGATTTATAACGTATCAGCCGATTATGAGAGAAAATTCTGCTTATCCTTGTTCGTCTGCCCTAGGCTCGGTCAACAAGTCTGCACAGGTCTTGAGAAGGTCCTCTCTAAGGTAGGCATGCTGGTGACCTGACTTAACGAAAGACTTGACAAGAGGAATTAATGATATTTTCAGGCGCTTGCCTATGCCACTATTTCAAAACATGGCGCTCATAACGGATCCTTTCACGGTTGAGGGCGTGCACAACAATAACACCAGCCAGTCCCTTGCAAGGATATCAGTATTGTCGTCAGCGTACTTCATCCTAGCAGAAGTTGACGTGGCAATACTAACAAGATGATCCCGTCCAGGTATGCTAATCGTATTACGAAAAGTGTTAAGCGATAGCTGTGGTAGTTTCGTCAGGGCCGCTGCTTTCTGAATGTCCAGAACTTCCTCGAACCAATACTGCTTTGCGAGGTGAAAGAAGCATCACAAAGTCAAGGTAAACCCGTTTTCTTCCAAAATCTCCGTTCTCGCAAGTCGTTGAACTACTACGCTGGTTGAATATCTCCTTTTCTTTCTTGTCTCTTCCCATCTGCTCATGCTTACCCTCTACCTTCATCTTGTATACCATTCTCCTAGACCATCCCACGCTGGCGTGGGTCATTAAATCCTATACCCCCATCACCACTCTACTACTTTGAAGTATCGTCGATACCTCCCACGTCCATTTCCATGACTCCCATCCATCCTCCCACGCGTACATCGGCATTTCCGCCGAGGAGCTGAGTTCTCATGACTAAACACTTTCGATGAAGGAGTAGGATTCTATTCTTCCGAGTTGCCCTTGTTTCTAATACGTTCTTCTGCCCCCATGTGCTCCTGTCCTCTTAACCTCTCATAGCCACTCATGCGGTGTTTCTTATCTCCTCACTCCTCGCCGACGGCCTGCACCCACCTCAACCAATAGGCCGCCATGTATACGTTGCATCGTCGACATGACCATGTTCACCCACACCTCAACTGAGCGGGATGCAGACCAACCTGCGTGGAACAACCCAACTCAACTTGAGGCCTTTGCATCCTTCACACCCCTTGACCTCCTAGTAACCAACTGTTGTTTTGTACTTTTGTATCCATCACTCCTGCAGCCCCAGTCCACATTATCTCTCATAGATGGCTTGACCTACATCCAACTATCTGTCGATGCTCCCAATCATAGCGTCTTGATGAACCAAAGTGGGCTGTCACACTTGTACTATCATCACCATTCTAATAGGACACCATTGCTATCACATGGATCCTGTTGACCAGTCCCAAGCTCATGTGGGTATTCACACAATCGACCCTCGACCAACGTTATTGTATCCAACCTGTTACGCTGATTGTATACTGCATCGCCATGCAATGCGAATGCTTTACCATGTCCTCAAGTCACTCCTTACAGGCTCTTATTCGTCCACGTATAATTTCAGGTTGCCCGCTTCTCAAAGCAGCAAGTTGCTTAACATTCGTGTTGTCTATATCCATAGTTACTCTAGCCTAACTCCCTTTTACCCACCCATAGCTACCCCTCAATTCATCAGCATAGTACTGCAGTGAGATTCCACATGCGCGACCCAAGGGCCGGCTCGCGCGGTTCACATAGCAGTCTAAAAAGCAGACTGGTCTTCTCTTGCAGATAAATCCTTTCCTAAATCTTCGCAGGACCCCCACCCTCTTAGGACTCCCGTTCGACATGGATGCATCTAGGTAGCAGCCTCATTCTCACTAGCTTGGTCGATCTACCAAGTTCGGCTCGGGCTAGGGCCGTTTCAAGACTTCCAAGTATCTGGCTAGACTAGTTTGTCAACACGCCTCTCGATATAGCGATATTCCGAAGCATGACCAAGCATGGTGACAAGCATTCGGTTCCTACACCTGTAACGGGGAGCAGGCTATTCATGTGGGATTTGTCTATTGGAGTTGAGCTTCGACATGTCGTTATTCCATACCTGTTATGTACCTCCTTGTAAAACATTACTTTGCGTACTGCAGGGCAATACATGCATATGTCCAGTTCGCCGATAGGATGAAGGGTTGGCGTTTGTGATAGATCAATAACACACTCTTCAACAGAAAAAGAGGCCCAGTTGTGGGATAAGAGCTGTGATGTCTCGAAGTTCCATGTACGCAATACACCTCCCACATGTGAAACTGTATGTGGCCGCACGGGAAGCTGGACCAATTATGAGAACATGCCAATCGAAAACGTGCGGGGTTAGGTTGATTGTCCCGCGTGATCTTTGTTAAACTTACATGCTATGGCAGGGAAACCTGAGTCCTGTAAGTGAAGAATGAAGAATTGTTGTAGACGCACACCCCCCTCTCTGTATGTATGTGAATGACTAGTGGGGAAAGCCTCCCACGCGGGACTACCCACGCTTCAAGCATACGACAATCAGGCAATGAACTGAAGGGGTGGATGATATTGGTCAAAGATGAGAGAAAGAAGGAGAGATGTTTGTGAGGGGACACGAGAAGTATAAGAAGGGGGACATGTTCGCAATCTCAGTTTGGGATTTCGTTCTACATCCAACCATCAACACTGCAACATCACACAAGACTACTACACTTTCTATCTTCTGAAGTTTATCCCTTGACAATCATCAACATGTCTCCTTGGTGAGTATCCGTCTGTCAGTCGCTGTCTTCCTTGAAGACTTGGGGACAACACCTGAGCTTCTTCAGGCACCGAAGGCTGAATGCTATTGAGAACGATTGACTGATACTGGAATAGCTCCTGCTCCTCTTGCAACTGCGCTGGCGCCTGCAACTCTTGCTCTTGCAGCTCTTGCAACGTAAGTACTTCTATGAAGGAGTGGCAAATATGGCCTGACGTTTGGATAGCACTAAATGCATATCGACTCGAATCGAACCGACTACACTCTTTTTTTGACAATACTTGGGGATGGACTTGCAGGTTTTCGCAATCAGGACGTGACCTGATTCGCAGCCAGGAATGCATCTCATGGAACTGGGTCGGGAACTATATAGAGTGATATAAAGGCATACAGAAAGGTCTGGGGTGTAAGCATCACGGAACCAGCAAGATAGCTCACCGATGTTCAAATAAAGACTTTTTTGCATGGCATGACTTGAAAGTGTTGTTGCACGACGTGAAATGCTATAAACAAGTGTGTCCAATGAGTGTGGTTGTGATGAGAGAGCATGTGATTGGATCTGGATCTCGTGGGGTGGCGCTGATGTATGGCCCGTGAAACTAGCAAGCAAGCCGAAACTTTGTTTTCAAGTAGCGTGCTACGTTTTGTGTCGACCGCCATGAGCGGCGTTGAAACGATTGACGGTTGAGATGGTGGTGTCTATATGAGTGGACGATAGACCGCGATTGTAGATATAAGTTTCGGGGAGTAGAGTAGAATTGAAGTTGAAGATGGAGGGTGAAATTTGATGAACCAGCAGTCTGGTCCAGGGTCAAGGCTTGTACAGGAGAAAAAAAAAAGTAGTAGAAACGTAAGAAACCCTTGAACTACCGGAACTCCATGGTAGCGCGGTGATGAACACTTGCAACTACCCCAGAGCTGTCATATCAAAAATGACTGACGGAGCGTGAATTAGACAAAGTGTATCGTGAACCTGCAAGTCAGCTTGAGGCTGTGAGAACTGGGGGGTTTGACAGTTGACGCTTTGGCGGGGTCATGGTAACTAAGGGCGCTTGGAAAAGGGATGTTGGTGAGTCTGAAACGTTGACAGGCGGTTAGGTGGTGAAAATGAATGACCTTGAAGAAAGCAAGCAAATAGGAGAGGAGAGAAGATAGAGCAGAGGAAAGTATCTAGTAGTATATGTTAGTTCAAAATAACTGAGCAGTGACTTCCAAATTGAAAAGGGAACAAAAGAAAGAAGGAAGAAAGTCCCACAGGAATAATTGCCTTTGAACCTGCCAAGATGACCTTGCGTCACTGCCAAAAGTCCAGTTGCACTTTCACTGTTTGCATGAGGCTGTGTCGCCGGTTTTCCCCCATCATACATGGAATTGCCAACTTATAGCATTCAACCCCATTTCACACAAACTAGGCGCAAGTTCATCACCAATAACAAATAATACAATTTCAGTGATGGGGGTTGAGAAAGGGGATCTGAGGCTGTTGGTCCAACCCAAGAATCGGCCAAGGTATAACAGGGGGTCATTTTTACTGGACTCCGCCTGAATTTTCTTCGTCTCCTAAAAATAGAGTGGCTTTTGCACATCAAAGCCTCATCCTTTCCAGATTCTCTTCCGCTGGTCATTTTTTTATCGGATAGTCGGCCTAGTTTTTCATTTGATGGCCCTTTTTTCTATCTTATATCTCTCGTTCTATTCCTTCTTGATCCTTGCTACCTTGAGTCTCACTCAAGATCTCATCAAAGAACCCGTGAGTTTTGACCCCTGCCTTTCCTTCTCGTCGAATAGCAACCCCCTTGGTATACCGCCTTCAATCTCGTTTGTCTTTGGCTTTATTGGTTCCGCCCCTTTAGTGGTTTCAATGGGCTGGGCATTCCAACTTCCAAGCCCTGCTCTTCTTATTTTATTTTATCTCGGTACTCTGATATTGATGAAAAATGAAACAGGGTTCAAGGATTTGATATCTTGTTCTTGTCTCTGACTTGACTAACGTTGTTTCTTCTCAGTCCTCTTCCTCTTCTCAACTTTCATTCAACTTCAGACTGACTACCTACCTTAACCAAACTTTCAAACAATTCACGATTTAATCAACAACTGACTGCCAAGGGTGGATCCCGGCAAGCAGCAGCCGAGAACGGGGGCGACTATTCCCGTGACATAGCTCCGTTTCTTCCCCCGAGATCACGGAGCATCAACGGCACTTTGCTTCAACAAGCTTTGCCGTATGATCCGTCCGTTGTTTTGAGCTTCACTCTAGCCTTTTATACCAGCTCCTTGGACAGCAGCTACGACTTTCACAACCCGCAGCTCACCCACCACCATGCCTGACTTGCTAGATCCAGGTACGCCCACAATTACGCCGCCTGTATCACCAGGTGGCGGCGAGAGGCGACGGTCCAGGAATCCTCTCAAAAACATGATACAACATCTCACAGTTGAACCGCCTCAGGCTGACGATGAGAGAGAACCCCGGAGGGGCTCCCTCATCCGTCGCATCAGTTGGCGAAAGAGCCGCAGCCCATCAGCCCACTCGGATCGCTCAGGATCAGGTCAGCCTCAGGACCCCGATCTCTGTCGTGCCTGTGCTGGTTGGGCTGCAGATATTGATTCAACATTTGATGAGATGGATTCCTTCTTTCTCAGAGGGTTGAACCCAGCTTCGGCACACACATTTGAGAACAAAGAGCATTCACTTTTCCGTCTCAAAGAGCTCGAGGAGAATCGGTGGGCTACCAAGTGTCCCCTATGCAAACTGTTCTTATCCGTTCATGTTCCCGGAGAGGGTGAGGGAGATTTATATCTGTCAGGCTTCTCTAGTCGAGATACGAACTATCTAATCGATCCTAATGTCATGTTCGAGCAGGGCCATTCAGCCAAAAACAAGGGAAGAGGATTGAGCCCTGGGTTTCTCGGAGTTGTGCCCAAGAAGAGTGGTGATGGTGCTCTGAGCTGGGACGTGAGCTCGGATTGGTTTCGAAGCTCCGGCATGCTGTACCGCATCCTACCAGAGCCGTCTAGTGATCTGCTGAGTGCCAGATCGCCCCTCGATGGAAAGCATTCGCGCAATAACTCACTGTCTGATAGCAGTGGCTGGCAGAAGCGTGGTATCTGGGGCCGCGAGCTGGACCAGGCTATTGATATGTCTGTCGCGCAGGATTGGTTGCGGTTTTGCGAATTTTATCACCAGGGACGATGTGGACGAAAGCCTGTAACGCGTGAAATGCCAGGGTTCCAGTTGGTCGACTGCGCAAAGACCCCTCCTGCGGTTGTTTCTGCATCCATCACCGAACGTTATGCTGCACTGAGCTATGTCTGGGGCAACAACACGACAGATGCATGGCCTAAGGTTGTTAAAGATGCTGTGGTGGCTACCAAGGACCTGGGCGTGAGGTATCTCTGGGTGGATCGACTATGCATGAACGGTACGCCGCCGACTGAGAGGATGCAGCAAATTGCTCGCATGGATGAGATTTTCGAAGGTGCCATAGTGGCTATAATTGCTGCTTGCGGAGAAGACGCCAACCATGGTCTCCCAGGCATAGCATCAACGACGAGGCCTGCTCAGCCCAAGTACGAATTTGTAAACTCAGACGCGGTCATTGTGTCGAGTCTCCAGGATCCCAGACTGGCAGTGAAAAAGTCTCACTGGTATACCCGAGGCTGGACGTATCAGGAAGGATTGCTTGCCCGGCGAAGACTCATTTTTACGGATCAGCAGATGTATTGGGAATGCGAAGGCATGTGCTGCCCCGAGTCGTTAATCCTACCGTTGGAGTTCTACCATGACATGGAAGAGCAGCGCATGTGTGACTTTATGCGTCCGGGTCTGTTCAACGGAGTTTCTTTTGTCGATGGCAGCTGGGAGCGCTGGAAGAGACTACCAGGCAGAAGCGAGGAACCCAGCACATTGAGCATCTTCCGTCAGATTGACCAGCACATCGTCAACTATACGAAGCGAAACCTCACTTACGATCAGGACTCTTTAAATGCCCTTCTTGGAATTCTACGACGTGTCGAATCGACAGTTGGTCGTGGAAAGGTGTTTAATATCCTAGGCATGCCCCTATGGGCGCCACAAGTGCCAGACCAAGTTACAGCAGCAGGCCTCCCTCGCACACGGGATATCTTCTGCTTGTCGACGTGCTTCTGGCATCATAAGGATGGTGTGGTAGCCCAACGACGCACCCACATGCCCAGCTGGACCTGGGCAGGATGGAAAGGTGCTGTTGATTTGTACTCGAACATTTCGATTGTCGATCCGGAAGATAAGACCAAGGAGCGTAAATCGAACCATCACCACTATGTCACGGCAACGCATGTCTCTCGAAACGAGGCCAACACTCTCCGATGGACGTACTCACCCAACATATCCCTTGTCAATCCCGACGGGAGTCTAGCCTACGACTTTGGCGCCTCGTCTGCGGCAACGGGCATGCCACCGCCGCCACCATCACTTTCTACCCGTCCGTATGGGATTCGTGTTTCCAATCCACTTGTTCTCGACCGCGTCAAAGCCAGCACTCATGCCAACGGGTGGATTTTCAACCGCCTCAGCGTTGATGTACGATTAAGCCGTGGTTCAGGATCGATCCGAGAATATATTACACAGCACGCAAAAGGAGAACAAATGACGATTCTGTGGTTTGTGGAAGAGGCATTGATCATGCTACTGGTGGTGGAGAAGACGCAAAGAGAAGGGAGGACGGTATGGGAGAGGGTGGGCAGGATGAGGATGGGCTTTTTCGAGGATGGAAAAGATGTTGTGAGAAGATGCGGGAGGTTGGAGAAGATGGTGGAGGAATTGCCGTTGAGAAGGCTTGGGGAGGATATTGTGATTGAGTAGATTAACATATAGTTTTGTAATATTATTTGTACTGGACATTGTCAGGATCTGCCTATCAGTTGTCGTTCCCTTGACATGTTCAGTGCAGGATAGGATAGGTGCATCGAATGAACATAGGCACATGTATCATCTTATGCAACGCAACCTAATGGTGTGGATCGGAATGGTCCAGACGAGATCTGTGTAGAAATGACAGATGATTTGATCAGATATGCAGCATAATGCAATCCCTGAATTTTAAGGCCAAGTTTGAATAGGTAGCTGATGAAGTGAGGGTACAACCGTCAAATGCCACCATAGAAAAAGAAGAAGAAAACTCTCGGGGAGGGTTTTTATCGTTGCATAACATGACAGATACAGTATTAGTACAGAATGGACTCCGGCCCGCACCGATCCCATCTGTCATAAACCCCCCTCCCCTGAACCCTGAGCTTGGTACCCTAGCATGAATACTTACTGTACATGTACTGTATGTACATGATCATGATCATAAACTGGGAAGGAGCTACAACGTCATTGTTCCTCTGTGTTTTTATCTTTCTTTTCGAGTAAAGAGAGAATTTTAGAAAAAGATCGCAAGAGCATCAAGTAACTGAATGCCATATGTCGCCGACGACAATGCAATTGTCAATTATCCTTTCTCACGTTCCTCAATGGTCATGTCGGTGAGAGAGAGAGAGCATCGTGATCACCAATCTTAGTAATTCAACGTCAGGCGCGAATAATGCGGCGTTTAAAGAAATCCGAGCCCGAACAGTAGGGGACAAAAAAAGGAACAGCTTTAAAATGAACTACGTCAAGGATTATTGATTGGTCATTTTGTCTCAGTAGCTTCCCCCCTCCCTGAGTCAGATCTCTCCGGTTCAGCCCTCTTTTTTTTTTTATTCTCTTGCTCTTGTGCTGGTCCTAGTTGGGGGAATTGTCGTCATTTTCTCTGTTCGTAAATTTCTTTTTTTTTTCTCTGTAGGATTGCCGGTGCTTCCGCTTTGGTTTTTTTTTCTTCTTTCCCCCGGATAACTTGTTGGTTTTCTTTGTCATCACTTCTCTTCCTTTTTGCTTCCGATCACATTTCTCTTTCTGGTGGAAAGGATTGAAGATAATTTTCGTTTAAGAAATAAAGGGACCTCGTTGTCGTATTCCTACTTAATCCTTTTCTCTCTTCCCCTCTCTTATCTGGTCCTCATATCACCAATACGCCCATCATGGCTGCTAATTTGGAAGCCACCACTTCTCCCGCCTCCCGCGTCAAGTCCGCCGCCTCTACGGCAAGCATGTCAGAATATGCTTATCCTCGTGGCCATCTCAACCACTTGAACGAACGAGAATCTGCTGCTTTTGCCAAGTTTAAGGAAGTTCTTCAAGAAAGAGGTTTATACAAGCCTGGTCCTCCTGCGTCCCATGACGACCCTCTACTGCTGTAACGAACCCCTCCCCTCTCCCGGACCCATCGGCTTTGGCTTTGTTGCTCGCGCTGACTCCGTTTAGACGATATCTACGTGCGCGACGATGGAACGTTGAGGACGCTTACAAGCAATTCAAGGATACAGAAGATTGGCGAAAGGCAAATGACATTGATGTTCTCTACAACACTATTGATCTTGAAGCTTATGAGCACAGTCGTCGTCTGGTATGCGCCCAACACTACCAATCTCGTAACCCGACACTCTTGTCGCCTCCATACTGACTCTTGTCCAGTACCCTCAATGGACCGGACGCCGTGATCGACGAGGAATTCCTATCTACGTCTTTGAAGTAAAGACGCTCGACTCCAAGACCGTTCATGAGTATGAAAAGGTCGGCGCCTCAACAACTTTCTCTCAGGCCAAGTCGGACGGAAAGACACCTACTGGACTTTTGCGCCTCTTCTCCCTCTACGAGAACCTGACTCGCTTCAACATGCCTTTCTGCACCCAACTCACAGATCGTGAATTCCCGGATGCTCCCATCACGCTGAGCACCAACATTGTCGACATCTCCGGTGTCGGACTCAAGCAGTTCTGGAACCTCAAGCAGCACATGCAGGATGCTTCTCAACTTGCCACAGCGCATTATCCAGAGACTCTTGATCGTATTTTCATCATTGGTGCCCCCATGTTCTTTAGCACTGTCTGGGGTTGGGTCAAGCGCTGGTTTGATCCCATCACTGTGTCCAAGATCTTTGTCCTCGGTAACCACGAGATCAAGCAAGTTCTCGAGTCCTTCATCGAGCCACGCAATATTCCCAAGAAGTACGGTGGTGAACTGGACTACAAGTTCGGTGATTTGAGTGTTCCCGACCCTAACTGGGAGGGCATCGTGGAGTGGGAGAACGGCTACAAGGGATTTCCTAGCGGCCCTCTGCTCTGGGAGGAGATCGATGGTGGCAAGCGCTTGGCATGTGTCGCCAAGGGATCAGAGGGTGGTAAGCTTCGCAACGAACGAGTCTGCACTATCCCCAAGACTTTTGGTGTTGCGCAGGACTCGGTTGTTCCTGAGCAGACTGTACAACAGCCGGTTGTATCACAAGAGCCGGCTTACACCAACGGCGTCACCACATCCGACGTCACTAGCACCGAAACCACCTCTGTCTCGGGCACTGGTATCACAGAAGGCACACAGACGACCAGGGTCCCTACACACGACGACGGTGTTCAGACAGATGACTATCTGAGCAATGGCATTGATGAGAAGCTCAAGATTCAGGATGATAGCAGGACAAACGCGCCCGTTACACAGACTGTTTAAAGAAGGGCAGGAGTTTGATGCGTTTAGTTGTAGACATGGTAAGGGCCTAGATATATATACCCAGAAGAGTAGCCCCGAGTTTGGATGATGGAATATAGAAGAGATGGATTGGATGAGTTGGTTACAGCGAGGTGAGCAATTTGAATTCTGATGGATGGAGTACTGGTTATATTCAGACGTTCTATCATATATATATACATACACACAATGTTGATGCTATTTCACAACGTGGGTAAATGGTTCAAAGATTCTTTCGTATACGGATGACGTTTACTTTTTCTTATCATGATATTCCTAGATGAATATAATTTCTATGTCATTAGATCGGTCACTTATACAAAACCAAACGATTCCCTACCAAAAACTCCGTCTAACTACAACTCCTTTCTATCGTTGATACCCGTCTATCATGTACTCTTTCCATATCCTCTCCTCTTCCTCCACTCACCAACGCCCTTCTCAACCTCATCCCAAGTAACGCCATCTCTCACCAACCACATCGTGACGCCTAGACTCTCGGTATCTCTATTCCTAGCCTCATCATCGAAAAACAACATGTCTTCATACTTGATCCCTGTCCTCTTTTGGAAGCTTTCAAAATGACGGATCTTGCTTCCGGGGTAAATCTCCATACCACCGTCAAACATGTCGATCGCTCGTTTCGTCTTTTCCGGTTTCCCCGATGGAGTAACGTCTTCGTGCGGCGGTGGGATATACAGCATCTTCAAGAGGTCGCGCGCAAGGGCCGGGGCATGCGTGCGAGAAGCTACGCCGATCTTTAGACCTGCACGAGGAAGGGCGTAAAGAATAGAGGGGACGTCGGAACAAAAGGCGAATTCCTCATTGTAGCGATCTGTGGCGGCCGAGTGGGAGGAGTTCGGCTTTAGGGGAGGAGTTACGTGTGTATCTACCCAGAAGGGCCAGAGGGTGTAGTCGAGATCGAAGACGATGAGTTTAGGCAGAGGGAGGGATGGGTCAGCGATGGAAGAAGGGAGGGAGGCCGTGGAGGAGGTTGTGAGGGAGGAGAGGGTTGATATGGTGGAGGAAGACTGAGGAATGGGGTTTTTTGAGAGTTTTTTAGGCATCACGACGGTCTTGAAGCTTGATAAATAAGCTGAGAAGAATTAAAAGGGGATACTCGAAGATGAGGATGGCGTTGGTGTTGACGCCGATGTAGGACTTTTTTTTTTGGCTTCTCGGTGTTGAGTTGCCCCGCGGTGGGGGATGACGTCGGTACATGAAGATGGCACGTGCATTCTTCACTTTTTTGGCTGAGTCATGTAAGTAGGGTACTTATATACCTTAGGTACCTACGAAGGTAAGTACGTTCCTGGAATGAAAGGCGGATGGTGCTAGTCATATTGAGCTTTTCTCACGGGTCTTGAACTTGGCTATGATGCTCATGTTAGTTGTAACAGTGTGAGGTATGATCATGGTAGGATTAAGCTGTGATCGACATTAATGCAGACAGTCCGGTTGCCCATATGGAGACTGGGTCTCATTTTGGAAGATATCTTGCTTGAGAAGAAATGCAGTCTGAACATGGGTATGGTGAGGGATCTCGAGTACTTTACATGTCGACTTTTCCATCCATCATACAAAGTTATCTGATCCTATCAATTTATGCTGATCATGAAAACATAAACCCAGACAAAAAGTCATTGACCAATGAGGCCCTAAACACACATTGCGGGGAGCAGCACAAGATTGCTGAGTAACACAGCTTCTAGACCCGAGCTATTGGGAATCATGTCTCTCCTGATTGGTCATCCCACTGAAAGTCCACCGCGTCTTCGGGCGACATTCCCCTCCCCCTTCCCCCCTAAAGTGCCTGGTCCTGGCGGTCGTCTACTGGTGGAGTGTCTTTCCCCATCTTCCCCCATCCCATCTCATGAGTGAACTGTATTCGCCTGATTTCCTAGATTTCATTTCGTCTCATCCCATCCCAACATGGGATTGTGACAATCACGTTAATTATTTAATCAGAAGGATTGATGGATATCCAAATTTCGACAACCTGACATCTTGGGCTCAATCGGCGGCGACTCACTCCGGCCTTTCGCTACACTCCTCACACTCTTCAAAGCCGTTGTGAAAAATCTTTGGGGAAAACGCAAGGGTCTTGTCGGCGCATTCTCCAGCCAGTCCTCACATCCCGAAACTGTCTTCCGTGGAGCAAGTGAAGTTTGTGGGAACAAGGAACCCCCGGGTCACAGACATAGCCGTCATGTCAAAGAGATGTTGGTCAGAGTCAAATGGGACTGTCCACCCTGAGGGACCGGATGCGCGTGGACCAAGTACCAATGCGGTATGTCTGCATCACACGCATGGCGAATATTGATGCATTGACTGATCTCTATAGCCTCCTACTCCTGTCCGGAATCCCAGTAAAGATGGCTCAAGACCAGGCCGTCAGAGTCTTGGTGGTGCATCTGGCGACGTTGGAGTGCCCCAGATCTCACGCAAGATCAAGGCCTGTGCTGCATGTCGTAAACACAAGGTGAGTAACGTGTTGATCTCTGTGCATGAGAAATGACTGACCTCTTCTAGATCAAATGTCTGATGGATGAAAGCGGCCCTCCATGCCGAAGATGTGCTGAAAGGAATCTGGGATGTGTCTTGAGTAAGAGCTTACAGACTATAATCGATGAAAAGTCACAGTACGTTACGCCTCTCATCTGAGCTTTGTTAGTTCTCTCGCCTAACTTGGATAGATTTTCCGAAGCCGTCGTTCAAGATCTCGAGCAGATGCACAATGCTCTGAAATTGGTCATGCATAAATTAAGCCTACCTGAACCAGCACCACTACAATGTGCCAGTTCTCGGGACCTAGAAGGAACACCGCCTAAAGATGATAATCCGGCCAACACAAGCAATCACTTACAACTTCTCTCCCGAGATGAGCCACATGGCCCCTCTTGCGACAACTCACCCAAGGCAACTCCTGAAGATGAAGGCTTACCTTATGTTCCAATCCACTCCCTCTACACGCTCACCAAACTCAGCGCTCTTCGCTCACCAGACAACCCCGAGAGCAAACGGGGCAATTCCATTGACGATTTTATCACTCGAGGGGCTGTCTCCCTGTCGGATGCCGAGAGTCTATTTGCTCTGTATAGGGGACGACTAGACCGTTACATGTACGGAATCGGGTGCCGTTACACTACGTTGGAGGAGACGCGTCGCAAGAGTTCAGTCATGTCTGCAGCGATCCTTACCGTCGCGGCACTTCATGACCCCAAGGCCGATGCCATCTACGGCGTCTGCAGTGGTGAACTGCGTCGACTTCTAGAGAAATCCATGTTTGAACGACGCATCGACCGTGACTATCTTCGTGCCATGTGCATCAGTTCATACTGGCTCAGCGACCTTTCCTGGATGCTTTCAGGATACGCGATCCGACGCGCAGCCGAATGTAATCTCCACAACAGCTATGCCCAAGCCATCAAAGAGCAGAGTGCCGAGGCAGCTGATTGTGCTCGGTTATGGTATATACTCTACATCTGCGACCAGCATCTGGCCACCTTATATGGCCGCCCATCAATCGTCCAAGAAGATACGTCAATTCAGGGATGGGAAAAGTTCCTGGGTTCCCCTGTCGCGACCGAGGAGGACAAGCGCCTTACGGGTCAGGTGGCTCTGGTCAGTATTCTCAGAAATATCCGCGAGCTTTTTGGTACCGACAAGGGGGAGCCTGTTCCTCGAGTTTACCTGAACCACATTTCACATTTTCGCCGACAACTTGATCAGTGGTACGATCGATGGCTCAAAGACTTGCCTGGTAAGTTGGTGACCTCTTTATACGTTATCTTGTGCTGACTTTCATTAGAACAATGGCCACAAATTGGGTCATTCCCTCGCAAAGGCACCATCCTTCACTACAACTTTGCCCAAATCCATCTCTATTCACACATCTTTCGCGGTCTGTCGAGCGACGACCCTATTCCTTACTATTTCCTTGACTGCGCCGCCAACGCCGTCACAGCCGCCACAGCCATCATCAATCTGATCATCACAGATGCTGATGTTGCAGCTGGAATCGTTGGCATGCCCTCGTACATGCTCTCTATGACGGCTTTCGCCTGCATGTTCCTTATCAAAGTCGCAATCAAGTACGGTAGTGATCTTATTGAAAGACAGCGGGTCTATGACTTGACGACAAGTCTGGTCCAGCAATTCCGGTCCTTGAATGCTGGAAAATGGCACCTGGCCAATCTAATGGCGGGTGGTCTGGAGAGAATGACGGGGACGTTGGGTTCAGCTCTTTCGGGGCAGGTGGGAGAGGTGCCAAACGGCGTCATGCCTGGACCGGGATTGAACCAGAACGTCGATATGAGCCAGATGCCGCAGGGAGAGCGCCAGTTCACTGACATTGATGGCGACTTGTTCTTTGATTATGACATGAGCTTTGGGTTGTCGCCGGTGTTCCGGTTCGATCCGGGTATGTTTACGGTGGATGCAAATGGCCAACCATTACCGACGTATCCGGATGCAGGGTATCATATGAGGCCACAGTAACTGAGTAGAGGTATTCGTATAGGTCATGGGCATTTGGTTGGCATGGCGTCTTTGTAGCGTATGGAATAGGTTGTACTCATAATATGGAATAATTATATACCCGGAACACTTTTATCTAGAATATTTGGCAATTTCATATACCCCGTCGTGCTTCTACCCCTTCACAACTTGGCCATCCTTGATTTAGGAATTGGACCATCTGCGACTCCCGCAGGCACCATGTAATCAACATCAAGAGTGTTGACCAGAGCCGGCGTGACTTGATCAAGGCTCGTGATACCGGCAAGTCTCATAGACGTTTCCAATTCATCTTTGAGAACTATTCAAACGTTAGTCCCTTGTTCTTCTAAGGCATAAACACACATATACCAAGTGGATAAACGTACTCTGTGATAGATGCTCAACACCCTTTTGACCATATACGAGAGAATACAGAAAAGGTCGAGCGATGCCAACGGCTGTAGCTCCTAGAGCAAGGGCCTTGAGGATATCAGAACCTCGTTCGAAACCGCCGTCGATAAAGATTTCGAGATGTTGGAAGGCTTCGGGGAACTGTTTCCGAACTTCGAGAAGGATGAGAATAGATGCTGGTGCTCTGAATATTGTTAGTTGCTGGTAGACCCTTGATTACCATTGTACGGAGGGGAGAGAGAGAAAACACACCCATCTAGAGATCTTCCACCGTGGTTGCTCAGCACCACACCATCGACTCCATGCTCAACAGCCAACTTCACATCCTCCACAGTCTGCACTCCCTTCAACACGATCGGCACACTGCTCTCCTTCCTAATCCACTCCAAATCCTTCCACTCTAGCGCCTTATCGATATACTGACCCATCAGCCTCCCCAGCCCACTGCCCTTGTTATCAGCACTGCTTTCGCTTCCGCTCATCTCAGACTTAATCGTCACGGCCTGGGGGATCCGCTCGTCGGCCTCACGTTTCCCGGGGACGGGCGCGTCGACGGTGACGAAGATGGCTTTGATTCCGAGGGATTGGGCGGAGCGGAGGAGCTGCACGGTTTTGGATCGTTGTGAGTTGACGTAGAGCTGGAGAAAGAAGGGGTGCTTTGGGTTGGATGATGCGCGGATGATGGAGGGGAGGGAGTATGAAGCGTTGGAGGAGATCTATCCAGTGTCAGTATAAAGCAGACGAGCAGAGGAAGGGGAGAATAGAAAGACATACGATCTCAAAAATACCCTCATTTGAAGCAGCCCTACTCCAACCCAACTCCCCATCAGGATGCGCCAAAGTCGCCATCGCAGCGGGACACATGAAAAACGGCGCCTTACTCTCCAACCCCAGAATCTTGCAGTCGATCCTCACATCCTTCACATTTCTCAAGATTCTCGGTCGCAGCATCACTCTCTGCAGTATCTCCTTGTTCCGTCGGACGGTGACGAGGTCGGTCGCCGCGGAGGAGTAGAAAGCCCATGCTTTAGGGGACAGCGCCTTCTGGGCGACGAGGGAGAAGTCGTTGGCTGAGATGATCTGGGA
This sequence comes from Fusarium dimerum, assembly GCA_013623525.1. Lineage (NCBI taxonomy): Eukaryota > Fungi > Ascomycota > Sordariomycetes > Hypocreales > Nectriaceae > Fusarium > Fusarium dimerum. Next base: position 80,370 of record JABGLY010000013.1, read on the forward strand.
TAGAGGTGGGAGGGAAGCGGGGGATGTGACTGGGTTTGATTGTTAGACCTGGTGTATGAG